>OMOV01097099.1:0-10868 GCA_900312565.1 Beryx splendens | reverse complement strand
CGAGATTGTTGTTTGTAAAGAATTATGTTTTTTTAATGTTTTATTTTTAATTTTATTTTTAATTCTTTTTAATATTTTACCCTTTTTCTCCCAATTTGGCTATCCAATTATAAACCTAACTATACTAAGCTAAGCGGGTCCCGGTCGCTGCTCCGCCCCCTCTGCCGATCTGAGGAGAGCCGAGTCTGGCACGTGCCTCCTCCGATGCACGCGCAGTCGCCAGCCGCTTCTTTTCACCCGACAGCGAGGAGCTTCACCGGAAGGACGTAGCGCGCGCGTTCCTCCGTCACACGCGGAGGAACGCGTTATTCCCTCCCGTTCCCCTCCCCTCCAAACAGGCGACCGACCAGAGGGGGCTCTAGTGCAGCGACCAGGACATAAACCCCCTATCCGGCTTCCCACCCTGCAGACACGGCCAACTGTGTCTGTTGGAACGCTCGACCAAGCCGGCGGTAACACGGGGGCGCGAACCCGGGTCCCCCGTGTTGGAGGCGAGGGAATAGCAGTAGCCTGTTTTTAATGCATTACATGGTGTCATTGATTTAGGGGACCTTGTTTCCTTTGAATGTAGATAAACCTGAAAAGAAGCATGGCTACAAACTATCCCCCCTTCATTGTGCAGATTTTGTAAAGTGCTCCTTAACAACATGCACATAATCTGAGGGCTTTAATAGTGCGCTCTCTACACAGAGTCACTCCCATAAGTTATTCAAATAAGCATAGGACAACAAGAGGTTTGAACTATTCCTTACTAACATCGCTTGCTGTTCTAAAACTTGTGACCCCAATTTCAAAGGAGTAGCGAGACTCAGGTTATAATCAGACTCATCTTGACCATGACCTGCAGCAGGCCTTTACTGTATCATGCATTCCCCTCGCTTTAGTCACATCATCAACACTATTAGTGTTCCCATGGTTACAGGTAAACATTACAGGCCGTTATTTGTTTCAGACATGTTCTTCTGGGGTAAAGAAAAAAGAGAGCAGACTTTGTTTGAGCTACTTCTCTGTGTGCTCCCCTTTCTCTCTTAATAAGCAACACACATTCACCGCAGGACACTCAGACTGTCCCTCTTGCTAATTGTCAGAGCACCTTTTAAGCAGGAAGGGGAAAAAAAAATCTGGAACGAGATAAAACAAAATCCGCAATTTGATGTTTTTTTTCATTCCCTCTTTTTATGAGCCCCTTAATCTGACTTAAAGCCCACCACAGGTTTATTTGAACATGATGGAGTTATTTTAAACCGGTGCAACATGTAAACTTGGTTTTTGAAAAGCAACGGCCCATTTGGATTCTGTAATTCAGTTGAGGCGCAGGGAACCAATCGAGAGAGGATGAGCATGTGATGACGAAGGCCTGGGCAGTTAACAGTACAAATTCAAGCTTTGGTGCAAAATAAATTAAGAAGTCAACATTCAAGAGTGTGAAGAGTCAGCGACTCGCTGGTTCTTCATGTGCAAACTAGCCTACATAGGCAGTATTTCGCATATCACAGTTGATACACCCGCTACTGGATCGTGATTGTTAGCAAAAACAAAACAAGCAGCTAAGAGGGAATGCATCACTGTATCTTGGAAAATAAATTTGAAAACTAACCTGAAATAAATCCTAAATTACATGTTACGGCTAGAACCCTGAATGGAAAAATTCCATCGCCGACTGTTTTCCTGAAAGCATAATAACACAAATGAGTCACTGATAGTAACATATAAACTTAACCATTTTAAAAAGAGGCTATGTGCGCTTTTACAACATTGGTCAAGACCTAAATGAATGGGGGATCCTCATTGAAACTAGTGAAAATGTTTGTTTTATACATAAAATGTGAAGTGAATTTCATTCCAAATATTCAAAGAGTACGTCTCAGTTTTCTTGACACGGTTACAGTTAGAGTAAGCTATATTTGGGAGACATAAATTTCCACTTAGTACCTAGTCTCGGATGTGTATGGAGTAAAGCTTATAAAAGTGGTCCACTGGCTGGTATTTTGGGTCTTTGGCTTGAATATGAGTGGTAAGCCACAGCAATGCTATCTTGGTTGGTGGGGAATATAGCCAAGGAGGCTGAGGCTCCCCGTGCTCCATTACGTCCCCTGTAATTTCAGTGATCTCTCTCACACACACACACACACACACACACACACACATACACACACACACACACACACACACCCCAACTGTTTCTTCCAAAATAAGGAATAAGTGTGTGACCATGTGTGTATGAGTCAGGCATTTTGTTTTAGTGGATATGAATCCTAAATGTATTTTGCATTGTGTTGCGATGTGTTGCACTGTAGTATCATGCTGTGCTATAGTGCCTGGGTTTTCCTCCCCCCCCCGCCCCTCTATTGACCCACATTTTTAAAATATTTTTTGGGGACAACAAAACTTATTTTGCAGACAACTGTGTAAACTAATCTAGCATAGTTACGCAATGTCTGGTGCTTAGCCTACTAACCAGAAGTATTTTATTCAGCCTGCCTTATGTGCCAGTGCCTTAGATGAAGTTTGTCAACTTAACATAGCCAGTGACTTTGGATATTACTCCATTTCTTCTGAATAATTTAGGGATCAGTTAACATTTTTCCCCGCACCTTTTGATTCATGACCTGGTCTAAAAAAGCACTGCCATAATGTGCTGTGCTGTGCATGTGTTGCCCCGTGTTTGCATTGCGTCTGTCAGAGTCCTCTCTGGGTGTGCTGGTGTGGGGGAGAATCAGGGTCAGAGCAGTGTAGGTTATGCATCTCCACTCCACAGCCATCTGAGCTGACACGACAGCTGCTCGATGTCCCCTTACCAGTGCAACAGAGCTCCTTTGCTTGACTACCTAGTATAACAAAATCATACCCCCATGACAAAAGATAGCCTCTGTGAGATAAACAAACACATAGGCTATAGTTGCTGCAGGAATAGCCTATATAGTGGATGACCCTGGATGGCAGATAAAAAATCCTCATCCGACACTGGTTTTGTGAGCAGCAGTAAACTGACATGCTTGGCATGCGTGACATTGTGTTGATCCAGGCAGACACGTGTCTCAGACCGGGCTTCTCCCAAACATGCTCCACATACTGTAGCTACCTGACACGATACTCCGACTGCTACCGTAGGAACCTAGTTTGTCTGCCTCACTGTGTCAGCTTTCAGGCCTGTCAAAGCATACAAAGAAACTAGACTCCATCCATGCTATGTTCTGTTTGTTTTACTGTAAGCGTTTGGGAGTGAGCAGGGGAAGGAGGGAGAGAAAGAGGGGAAGTGCTTAAAGTGGTCTCCACCCTTGCCATTAGGGGAGGAGAGACAGATGGCCTCTGCGTGGGATACCTACAGCCAGGAGGAGAGTGGGGAAACTTGGCATTGCTAGCTCAGACCATGAAGAACACACAGTCAGGGCACGCAAACTAGAGCACCATGAAATATTATCTAAAATACTGCAGGCAAATGAAATGTAAGCAGTGCGTTAAACAAAGCTGTCATGCTGTTTCACTGAGGACATAGGCTCACTGTTGCAGGGCTGAGGCAGACCTCAGGAGTGTCACTCGTTTCATTACTGGCTATCCATCTTATCCACGATACAAAACAATGCTCAGAATTAGAAAGGACACACAAGCAAAACTACATGTTGACTGTCATCTTTTCTATCTCACTGTTTTGATCCTTTGTAAGCCAAAAAAATGTGGTCAACTCATAATGTTTTATCCTCTAGCAAACAGCAGGAAGTAGCCTAGCCTGCACAACTTGACAGAAGAGGAATAATTTGTACTTTTGCCCCTTTCCAGAAACGATCCTTGAGAAACCCAAGGAAAGAATGAACTCATGGGAAGGATACGCTTGCCCTTTGAAGAAATGCTTCATATTTGTTTCTTTCCCTCCTGACATCACTAATTGCGACAAGCTGCTCGGAAGACGCAATGGTAAATCAAAACCTTCCTCTTTGCTTGGCAACCGGCTAAAACATTCCACGTCGGCCACTTGATGAGCCAAAATCTCCACCTACCCAGACCTGACCCAGCTTCAGCCCTGACCTCCCCAGAGCAGCCTGTATCCTGGCTAGAGATCCTCTCAGTGAAGCCTGCACTGCACGTCAGAACAGTCTGAAGGCAGAAGGATCCAAGGCCAGAAACATTCACAAGCAACAGCAAAATAGACAACATGACACGCTCGTGTAGACAAACCCCATGAATTGATTATCATGTCAAACAGCACTCATGAGGACTGATCTCAAGACCTCACAGCAGAAGAATGCAGACATGAGATCCGTGCAGGAGGGAGTGTGGTTAAGCACTAAAGCAAGGGGAAACTGTGAATGCTCAATGTTCAGAAATGAATATGGTGAAGCGAGGACATATAAGGACACAAAACAAGAAACAGCAGTTATAGAGAAGAAGTAGAGGAAGGAGATATATGCATATAATGCAAGTAAGGACACACAGGTGTAAGTCAATCATTTTAGGAGAACACAAGGCCATATCCATGTGTCACAGACAATGACAGTGTGACAGTGAGGTTTTGGCTTAACCCATCACTAAGTCTGCTACTGAACCATGTCTAAAAAGCATCATCCACAGTAAAGCCACTGGGACAAACACATGCATGTGTGCCCAACGTTTTTGTGTTTATAGCCTAATTTTTATTACAGCTGCCCAACCTTGCCTCGATAATGAAGCTCTTGGTAATGTGGATACCGACTTAAAACGCCTACCTACTGTAGACCTCTTCATACATTACAACAGAAGATGAATCACTGAGTGGAGGAATAATGGATTGGGATGTAACAAAAATAAACTTAGCCTAATTTTTTGAACATCTATTGTGCCATAAGAGACGTCACACCCATTGAATGACACCAGCGTTTCCCACAGGTTGTCAGTTTACTTCTGCATTATCGAGAGAGGAGGGATTATTGACGACTTGTTATTGACGTTTCATTTGACGAGCTCAGCAACTCATTTTTTCAGGCACTAAAGTCTCTCAGTCTAGTAAGCTAATGGCATTGCAGCATTAGCTGACTACACCACTTCCATGTCATCATCAAGGCTACGTTTCAAACCGTCCCTCCGTTCAGTTTTTCCCGGCACAGACGCATCGCGACTCGAAGGAGCACACATGCGCTGCGTCATAGATACATGCAATGAAGTACGGCCATTGTGGTTTACAAACATGCTTTCAGTGCTTCACATTATTATTAATTATTACATCGACTGTGAATGTTTGAAAACAGCATCATCGATGACCGCATCTAAAACTAATCCAAAATAAAAAATAATATTTTGATAGGCCAAAATGATGAATGGATCATTTTATTTACACTTTGTAATGACATTTTTAAATTGTTTACATCCTAGCAAGCCAATGCCATTACTATACAGATTTTGTGTCTCATAAACATCATTCTGTCATACTTTGTTGTCATTGAACTTTTATTTATTACCCCATATCGTGTATCGAATCCTTTCATGAGACAAGCATTTCCTATTTTATACATACAACTTCCACATGAGGCAGCACTTTCTGCAGGTCTTACACACTGTGCCTTTAAACACTGCACACTCCAAGAACACAATGGGCATTGTAGAGCCATTTGTTAGGTAATGTTGCCCTCTAAAGAGTTGACCAGGAGAAAAAAGATTAGACAATGCCTATAATACAGGCCCCCGAGACCTGTATTTTATCTTTGTGAGGCCCATAACTCTTGTCTCAATCAGTTAGGAACAGGAGAGGCCAAGTGCCCCGTTGTGGTGAATTGCCTGCTTTATGGCGTGTCTTTATCGTGGGGAATATTTGTGCAGTGTGAAGAAGACATTAGTCCCTACACCAACTCTAATCTACCCCCTTCCTTCCTAGCATTGTAACTTGTGCGGGTGTGAGGCTGTTTCACTCAGCTAATTCATGGTGGAGACAAACACAGGCTGACAGGCCTTTCAAAAGGGGCAGGCTGGGCTCTTTCACATGTCACTCTGTCCTCTTTAAGACCCTTTTCTCCTTGGCTCCCCCCCATAGCAATGTGTCTGTGTGCCCTTCTCATCCAAGTCGCATTTGATTAAAGATCAGCGCAATACAAAAAATAAAATAAAAAATCAATAATGTTGACATACAAAGCGTCAGGATAGGTTGCAACCTCTCGACAGAGTGCACTGTAAGTACGCTGCAGGACTTGTGAAGGACGATGTCTGTCATTGTTTACCGAAGCAACACAAACATTCCTGCAGCATCCTGCCTTGTTGTGTGGGCCTTGTTATTGTTGGTTGTGGGGGTTTAAGGTATTTAAGTATCTGCAACACAAAGCTATGGGCCCAGAGTTGGCCAGTAACATTGTTTCTCCATACAGATAGACAACGTATAAGAAAACGCACACAATTTTGCAACACAAAATTGAAGGCAGAGAACGCTACAAAGGGCGATGGTCTAAGAGTAGCAAGCAAACCAGACATTTTTCTACCTGCCATGTGAATGAGATGATCTAAGTTGGAGGTTTTCTTGTTAGAGGTTCAGTCACGATGGGAGTCTTTCTCAATTAGAGCACAAGTGTATGACACCCCTGACATGTTGATGCTAACAGAGAGCCCACTGCAATCATTATCACCTCACAGTAGTGTTGAAACTTTCACTGGGGTAGAAATGTTATCTAAGTCCGAGATCGCTTGCTCATCAAGTGTAGCCTAAACCTCCTGTACTTTATGTAGATGGCTGAGTTTTCCAGGCTCGGAAAACATTTGTCTCGGAGGATGACAGCCATGAAATTTTTAGACTACAACTGTGTAACAGTATTAGCCAGATAACACGAAAAGAAAATTGCATCTAGGCTTCTCCTCTTTCAGAACAAGTGGTGTTCTATGGTTGGCCTAGTATCCGTTTAATTGATTTCATCAGTAAATCATTCACAGCATCCGGTAAAGCCCACAGTGAAGCCGAACAAAGACAGCATTGGACAGACTTCCTTTCATCACTAGATAGCCTAACTCTCCGTACAAATCTCTGTGATAATAAAAGTTTAACCTAATGTTTGCCTCGTGTCTTCAACACTGATTGACATTTGCTTGAGTTTCTTTCACTGCGGCGGCTTCTGTAGGTTTCCATCCCTACTGGCAAAACACTACCAACCAACCATATCCCACACAACTGTGCTCTGTAACAGTTGGGTGGAAAGCAGAGAAATATTATTTTCCTCACACCAGCCTTCCTAACAATGCTCAAGTGTATACGCAGCAGTGAACCATGCCTACGGACACACACAGCTATGGACAGATGAGGCTCAAGAGCACTGTATACTATCTGAAACTAACAAGGGGTTGGGCACTTAGCTTTCCCCCCCATATTCACACAACACTCTCTTTGGAAGAATACAGTAATTTCCTGACAAAAAACCAAGCTCAATTTTCATTCATTCAAACAGAAATAGATCAGGCCCTTTGGGGAGTAGGTGGGGCTTTGCAGAGAGAAAGGCTCCTCTACTAATCACAGACTCAAGTGCCCTTGACTTGGTCTAAATGGGCTACTGTACTTTCATTAGGCTAATCTTTCAGAGTGGAAACATAGTTTCCCACATGCCACAGAGACCCTAGAGGGAATGAGATTGTTTTCCTTTAAAATAATTCCCATGATTGTCTCATTTTAGATTTCTTCTACAACATTAGCCTGTATAAGCTAACAAGCAGCTAACAACAACATGTCCTCATTTTGCAAGTGATCTACATGATGACAGAGACTGTCACATACGTGGGAACGTCCAGTGATATGTAATAATGGCAAAGACCTATGATGACCATGCGAGTTTGTCATGTCTGCAGTTTGGTGCAGTTTGAAGTTTAAACATGATCCATGTTAGCTCCCGAATTCCTAGGCGCTATGACATTAGACAACTCAGAAGCTACTGAATTTGACATTTGATAATTTGAGATTTCCTCAAGGCCAATAACAACAACTTTAATTCTGTGCTGTTTAGTGTGGGAAATTTTGGTTACATCCAGTCCTTGATATCAGCTAAACAATCATGTGATACTCTTAACTGCCACCTTAAATTGTATTGTTTGGTGTAACTGAGAGATAAAGCTGAGAAGAGTGGTGGGTGGTATAAAACAATACATCGGTAGTAATTGCTAAACTTTTAATTCGCACACTGCAGACGAGCCAGGAAAGCTGAAGGTGAAAGATCTTGGGTGAAACATTAGCCATGCGAATGTACTTACGTTCTACAGACTTTTAACATCAAGCAGTTTGGCACAATTTCTAAAAATACACTTTGCGAGTAGCACCCTTGAGATATGTTTGTTTGGGCAAGGGGAGACACAAAGCTTGAGTGAAGTGAAAGCGAAGTGAGTGCACCTCCTTATCTCCGACCAAAGGAAAGCCAATAAAACAAAGATGAAGAGATTGTCGAAAACAGTTTGAGGAGCAACAAACGAAGCTAATTTGTGCTCTGTGCAGGCATGCTTTACCATAGGGGTGCGTAAAGCAGTTTGCACTACATGCCCTATACTACATGCCTGTGTTGTAGGTTAGTGGGGCTAAATAAAGGTACTTTTTAGTAGTTTCTTCAACTATAGAACGATCAACTTATTGTGTAACAGAATTATTATAGCAACCTTAAATGGAGAGCAATGGTGCAGGACTGTCCCAATTGATGTAACAAAAGTACAGACAAAATTAAATATTTTGAAGAAGACTACATGCTTCACTGTGGGCCTTTTGTCCTTCAGATACTTTAAGTTCAGGAAAGCTGGTCTCATTAATTCGTGACACTTAAATAGACGGAAGAAAATGTCTGACTTCTTCAAAGGCCTCTGTTTGCTAAAGTATGCTTTTTTTTCTCCGCTTGAGACGCTATGTTACTCGAGCAAAGCGGATCATTTCCGACTTGATCATTGTTGCCGTATCATTACATTCCCGCTAATCTCAAAGCAATCATTAGGGCACTTCTCATCTAATCTAGCAGACTTGAAGTGTTCAAAAGGTAGCCATTATAGCCACCAATATTTTAATTTATTATGACTAAGCTAGGCCAAGTCTAACTATATTTCCTTTTTAGTGGCTCCTTATCTCATCTGAAATTAAATATTTATATAGTTGTAGGCCTATACTGCAGTACCCAGGCTATTTGACAATGGAGTCTCTTGCTGCTGTGCTCAAACAATCTGCATCACTGCACATGTCAGCAATCACCACTTCACAATTGAGGAGGAAGTAAAGCAGCACAACACAAACATGCCTCTGAACTGTGTGTACTCCGGCGGTCAATAAAAGCAGCAGTTTGGTCAGTGTGGCATTTTACCAGCATTATCCTCGGCCGGAGGGAGTTCACTTTCCCGGCACTCCCACTTTTCCCGGCGCCTACTCTCACCCTGTTCCTGCAGAAGATTAGAGCAGTGTTCTTGACTCACGGTTACCACCCACTTTGAACGGTGAGAACAAGGAGAATTTAGGTGCTTAGTGTAGCCGTCATTTGGTGCACACAGTAAGAAGTCAAAGCTGTCTGGGCCAGCACATGTCCAGGGGTGACCTCACAGGAAGACACGGCGAAGAGCGACGTTTCCTTTGTATTCGTTTAGCAGTGGCGCGCCACCACATCAAAGAAATTACTACCACTGCTAGAGAATATGTGAAAATAAAATTAGCATTGGAATTTTGTCTTACCATCGTCTAAAACTAAAAGTACTCCAAATGTTTTAGAAGTAATCATTTGATTAAGCGTAAAGACATTTTAGCACTATAACCTCAACTTGAAACATAAAATAGGTTAGACCCAGAGAGTGACAGATATGGGACAAAACTAGAATTAACCCCCCCAAAACACCACAGCTGCATGAAATTAGAGAAGAAACGCGGCAAGTGTGTAGGTATTTGACAACCTGCCAGGCCAAACCCGTAGCCCACTCCTCTGCTTGCAGGCTTGCATTATACTCCCCTTCCTGCCCGTATTTACAGGAAAATATCAACAAATACCAGCTTTGAAAAACGTTACATCTACTGCCCAGGGAAGTTAGGTCTCTGGCGGTGATGATAACTACCGTCTCTGATGGCCAGAAATGAGAAGAGTTCGCCCCACCCCACATCTGTGATGTCAAAACAATACACTACTCCGCAGAGATTCAATGTGAAAAAAGACAGAAAAGGTCAGTAAGACAGTATCCAAGTATATTTTTCTGGGCCTCAGGTTACATCGTCTGGTTTGGAACAGATAGTGTTCCCACAATGTGAAGCTCACTTGGATGTAAAAGACAAACATTCGGAGTCCATAAAGTCACGTCTCCCATTTACTGTCAGCGGAACAACTCCGGGGGTGTAACCTGTGTGAATTGAATTGCCTTCCCCTTTAAGAAGCATTGCAATCCATGCAATATTGTAACATTATTTTTAAACTCTAAATAGACCTGGCCCCTTGTTTTGTTATGATCCCTTTCACAATCCAAGCAGAGGCAGAAAATAGCAACCGCAGTGAACTGACGCTCATGTTTGTCCCCTGTGTGGAAGAACAGCGTGGCTGTTGACAAGGAGGGACAGATATATTATACCTTCCTTTATCAACATACTAACAAAAACTGCAGTCTGTGTTACTTGTAAGGTCTGTACTCAAAGAAAGAAATGTATTCAGCTTTGTCCATCACAGTCTGGCTGAAAATGAAGGGAGAAATTATGTCAGAGATTGAAATCGGAGAGTGGAAACTTCAGCACACGGGAGTAATGTGGACATGGGAGGTGTAGCTGGAATGGCAGAGGGGGACTACGGAATAATTTGGCTGAATCCCAGCTGGGATAAGGTTGTGCAAAATCCTATTAAAGCCATCGCTGCAGTATATCTGCAGCGAGTAGCAGGGTCACTCTGCGAGCCAACTCAGCCAGGCAACTCCAAGTTAGGGGACAAGTCTTTCTTCGC
>OMOV01097097.1:0-10482 GCA_900312565.1 Beryx splendens | reverse complement strand
TCAACGTTGAGTTTAAACTCTGAGCAGTAACATTCCACACATTTTCTTCGTAGCATCCATGTTGTTTGTTGTTGTTACAACAGACTCTCCGACTTGAAAGCACGTGAACACACCGAAGCCGGAAGAACGACTTCCCATCTCGGAAACTGGGACCATCCGAGGAGCACCCAAATGCAGCATATGTCTATTATGTCTGTCAGGCTGTTTGTAAGTGGAACAGTCGCATCAACGACGTCATGTCCACGGTGCGTCCCGTGCTCGTGCACGTGCAACTGTACCGTGCTCAAGCCCACCTCTTCCAACCGTGCCGGGGCCAAGAAAGCGTGCTGTGCCTGGGCACAGTACGGAGCGATCACACTAGTCAAACAAACTGGACTTTGGGGGGCAAACATGCTTGGGCACGGTACAGATCGCCCAGTGTGAGTGGGTCCTGAGACTGCTTCCTAAAAACCTCCATGACACCAGTGCACACTTTTAGGAGCACCCTGTTTTCTTGGACACTGCAGTGATCAAAGTCACACCTTATTACAGATTGGAACTTTACTCAATGATTCAGGAAAGTTGCAGGTGTCTATCGGTGCCTTGGAATCGAGAGAGAAAGAGGAAAAAGGTGCACCATAATGGTGCAGAGAGGATTAGTCTGGATCATGGATGTTACCAGGAGTATAGCGTGCAGAAGGAGAACCAGGCAGAGTGCTTTTGTAAAGGAAACTTTGATTCAGGGTCAGCATTGTGTCCAAGAACGAATAGGGATGAAAAGGTTGTGAAATTGGAGCAGAGGAGACAGCTGCTGAACAGTGTGGAAAGTCAAGGGAGATTTTACTGACAAGGGAACAGATAAAACAGTCGGAGAGCAAAACCGATCAATTTGTTTTGTCTGAATCAAGCAAGGTATTTTGCAAGATGTATTGCAATGACTGTGGAAGTTTAGAGGAAGCCAGAGAGGACGCAGCTATTAAAGATGTAATGGCAAATGTTAAGGAAATATTGAGAAAAATATTTCCATCATCTTAGGCCTAAATGGGCATGGAGGACAATTCCTTGCCTAATCAATTTAAATGAAGCGATGGGGTTCAGAGTAGTCTTTAGTGGAAATACAGGCATTAGAGGGAGTAGCGATTGACAGTAATGTTATGTACAAGTTTCCAATACTTACCATAAGGTGTTAATAAACCAGCTGCTGCTATTGCAGCATTGTGAATGCCAACTACCATAAAACACCAAGAAGAAGAATGAATACAATTTGCTACATGCATTCCTATGGTTTTACAGCTAATACTATCCGCACGGTGTTCTTTTCTTTGAGTGCTCTTTGCTTGAACTTGTCAAGCTGCTACTTGATCTAGTAAATCTTGTGGGTGGGGCAAGAGAGAAATTTCCTACAGTATATCTTGCTCAAGACCCAGATTGATAGGCTCGTCCCACCTCTTCTGACAGTAATGCAGAAATCACAGGCCTGAGCCCTGGCTAGGTGGACACGGTGATAATGGGCATACATTAGAACAATTTCAAAATGGCACGTCGCATCACTTTAAAGGAGGAGGACGTGTCAAGTGTAGGAGCTGTAACATGAATTGCTCAACAGGATATCCTCCTGCAACGGCACTTTCTCTTTTACTCCCCTTCTTTATCCTGAGCTACTTGGTGAGACAGTCACACAGTCTTGTAAAATCCCTGTAAAGTTGCATTTTTTACCACGCATTGATTCGCTGTTTAAGAGTCATCAAGCTTTCCTGTCTTCATGCAGCGTGTGCCAGTGTGTCCACTTTCTGCAGAGAAGTTCGTAGTGTCTCGTCTGAAACGGGCGTCATTCGGTAGCTGTTGCTGGATTTTATGAGAATCACTTTTCAGCAGCCTTTTGGGTGTTACATAAATTGCAACAGATTGCCACTGCTGTCTGTGGACCTGCAGGGACAACTGGTAAAAAATAATGAAAAGTCTGTTAATCTGTTTATTTAATCAGTTTTTAGTTTCACCTCATTTTGATCAATAGGTGCTATATTGAGGGGATTATCCTTCTAAATAACCACGTTCACGCACTGGATTAGGTGAGGCAAACATCCTGCACACTGCTGATGGTCGACAGTAGCAGCCCTTCATTTCACACAATGCAAAATATAATATGACTTGATGGAATTCCTCTCAGTGATTTACTTAAAGGAAAATGGGAAAAGTGGGATTAATATTTCTTAAGTGTGGAAAGTCAGAATATGACAGTGTATAATGTGATACTCACTAGAATATTTGATAAGTGTCTAATGGCTGCGGAGAGATTTTTGGCTGACACATAGGTGAGTCTCCTGATAATTGATCATCGTAATAGATAAATACTGTTCCTTAGATACGGTTTCTCAAATAATAACGTGGCAAAGAGCTTCAAGCGCTTTCACCAAGAAATTCACAAGGACTGTTATTGGCGTTTCACTTATTGGCATCGTATTGACTAGTTCAAGAGTTCACATCCAGTCCAGATTCTGGGAATGTTGTGCAAGGCTTCACAGACGTCATGAAAATTGCGCCAAGGTTAAAACTTTTTATCTGAAAACAAACATTACAATGAAGGATAGGCAAATCTCACCGACTTGATAAACAGTGAGTTGGCACGTCACTGTAGCAAAACAGCTTGGGAGTTGAGGAGTTGTTGAGGCCAACTTCAATCACAACATTGTAACTGCACAGGTCACACAGCATAATGCGCTTTCCACAGATTAGTAGCGTGCGATGGAGTCATGCATGGACAGAGCGAGAGTAGATTCACATGTCAGATCACACCGTCTCCACTCTGTTATTTATATGGTATAGTAGTCTTTCAGCCCCGCCTCTGTTTACAGTAACATGGGTGATGGAGACACGCACACTCACAGGAAGTATGCTAACTGTAGTCTGTCATCCAGTTTCTCACTGAAGGTATTTGGTTGGCCCACTGTATGTAACCCATACGCATAAATGGAACAATGCATAATGACAACATATGTTACATATCACACTATAAATGATCTTTGGTAGCAACATACATTCCTGGTGAATATGATGAGCATTGCTAATACTGTAGTTACAAATAAAACAATTACGATTACTTGTCCAAAGTTGATTTCTGGTGTCTTTGTATGAAACGAACAATACATCGAAGGGTTCCTCAAATAATCAGACATATTAATCTCACTGCCTCTTGCAATGCATTCAGCTTGACTAATGTCAGCCACTTTCACCTTCGACTCATTTAGGATCGTCAGCCACTCGCTGTCACAGCAGTTGAAACAATTCCCACTAATATACACGATATCGAGGTGTACAGACAGATGCCTGACCAAAGAATGGTTTAAAGACGCGAAAGCATTACTTCTCATGTCGATTTCTCTAAGAGGGGAACAGCTTAAACCGCTGGGTAAGACATGGAGACGGTTGTTCGAGATGTTCAGCTGAGTTAGGGCTGGCATGCAGGGTAAAGACAGACCCGAGCTGCTCACGTTGATTTCGCTCATCGTCAGCACCCGGAGACTCCCCTGCACGCCCTCTAGCGCGCCCACTCGCATGACCATGTCTGGATTTCTCGCCAGGTTGAGGGAAACCAAAGGGGTTTTCTCGAACGTGTTTGGGTGAAGCGTCTTGATACCGTTTTCTTTAAGGTTGAGGTGTTTAAGAGTCTTTATTTCCCCGAAGGCGACACAAGAGGTGTTAGGGTTTAGGGTCTGCGGTGCCGAATGGTCCGTGGCTGCACAGGGTTTCACTGAATTCTCCTGTAGATTCAGCGTCTCTAGCTGTGTGAGAGACTCGAGAAAGAGGGGAGAAATATGGAGAAGTCCGTTGCTTTGCAGGTCAAGGTACTTTAAGGAGGGAAAGAACAGCTGATGACGCTGTCCCAGTGGGTTATCATTTGTACTATTACAGATGATGTTTTGCAGACAATTATAACTGAAGTTCAATGTTTCCAAAGATGAGAGAAGGCTCAAAGTTTCCAGTGGGAAAGACCTGAAGTGGTTGGAGCTCAGGTCAATGTACACCAATGGCATCAGCCCCCAGTTTGAGTGTACATTCGTTGTGTCGTCTTCCTCCCTTGTAATCTCTTTATAAAGAGAGTTAACCTCTGATATCATTGTCGTCTCTGAATTCAAGGTACCGACCATATTATTCTGTAAATAGAGATATTTCAAACGGCTGATCTTTGGAACAATGGGGAAATAAAGGAGCCTGTTGAAACTCAGATCAAGGATTTCAAGCCTGTACAATTTGTCATCTTCTTGCGTAACAAAGAACTCCACTGAATTTCGACTAAGATTCAAATATTTAACTTGATGTAATTTAAAATCGCAGATGTGAGCCAGATTATTTTTGGCCAAGTTTAGCGTCTCTAATCTGCTCAGAGGTTCAAATGTCCCCTGCTCTATATCTGTTATCAGGTTATCATCAATACTAATGGCCCTCAAGCCCTTGCTCTCTTTGAACAAGTTGTGCGTGAGTCTTGTTAAGCCATTACCAGTCATCTTAAGTTGATCAAGAGAAGATTTGTTTCGAAGGTAGAGTTCCACTGCATCATCACTCAAACTGTTCATTGATATGTCCAAACTCTTCAGTCGACTGATGGATTGGAGGGCTTTGCTGTTGCTGCCAAGGTTGTTGTTCAGCGCATTTCTGGACAAATTCAACTCTTCAAGTTGAGCCAGGTTTTCAAAAGCCCCTTCGGAGATGAGATCCAGCTGGTTGCAACTCAGGTCCAGCTGCTCCAAGTATGGCAGACCAAGTGTGTGCAACTGTCTGATGAAGTTATTGGACAGGTCCAGTCTCCTAAGCCTCATATCCAAATTCACAGGAATAGAATAGAGGTTCTGGTTGTGCCAGGACTGCTCCTTGAAATGAAAGGAGAATGAATGATTAAGAGTGAACCAAGGAAACCACAGTTAAGCACCCTTAGTAGTTGACAAGTTCGCCCAAAACCAGGTGCACCTCTAGAGACTTACAGCTGTTTGAATACATTGCAATCATTTTTACAATGTACTGAAAAGGTCCAGTTTGAGCCTACCTTTGGATCATTATATGGCACTCCAGCTACGCAGAGGTCATGGCCAAGTGACCAGAGTAATAGGAGATTAGAGAGTGTATGTCTGAGCATTCTCCCTCTGCTGCGTCTGCCGTTGTTATACTGTACCACTACTGTTGTCAGAGCCCGCATTCACACACACCCTCTTATAGCTGTGCTTCATAAAAAAAGAGAGAAGGGAAAACAGCTGTGGACACCAGATAGGCATTGTGGACACTATATATACACACAATAAAGACATTACCATGACAGGCACTTCAAAAAAAAAAACGGTTTTAGAAAGTACCTTCTGAGTTGGGGAAATACAGTCTTTTAATCAAACATCATCACATATGTTTTACAACATCCGTCAAATACACAAACGTAATTCTGGTTGTTTAAGGAAAGTCCATTTTTACAAGGGCACATTATCCCACACATGACAACTTTAATTATATCACGATATCTGTTTTATGTCAACTGGAAAACACCTCGGCTACACAATATGAATTTATACCTTTGTTCCTGCCATAGTCTGAGGAAAACGGAAACCCTTCTAAAATAGGCAAGAGGAACAAATAAACAGACAGCGCGGCGGTGGAGGGAAGCCCCCAGCAAGGTATAAAGAGACACGCAGAAATAGACAGTGATGAAAGGAGGTGGCAGCGCACACACACAATGTGAGGAGGACAAGGCCGCGAGGAGTAACCTGAAAGATACACTGGGCTTTTTTTATACAAAATGATTTCAAAAGTGGCTTTCTTCTGACGACTGACGGCTGGACAGTCCATTTAGAAAAATCATTGAGCCGGATGACAGTCACCGGGAGACGGTAGACCGCTGTCACTCCTCTCTCTATCTGCGTCCCCTCAGACAGCTTGGCGTCTTGCTGCCTACATCCTGCCACAGCTGCGTCCTTATCGTTTTGATACTGCCTTGCTTCAGTTCAGCTGCACGACACCAAAAAAGGTCGAGGCTGCGTCCGTGGAGATCACGGCCTGTGGCCGGTCGGGAATCACCAGCTCCAGCTCGTCCTGCCGGTTCAGCTTCACTGTGCCTGAGACGGAGGATTCAGGTCATTCCAACACAGAGCATGAGGGTAGACAGAGATGAACGATGCCCTTCAGATCCAGCACACATGAACAGGCAAAGCTCATTATTTTTAATTAGGCCAAGGTGTACCCTGGACACGCCACATTTGTCTTTATTTTCACTATTTTCTGCATTTTAAAATAATAGTAAAGGCATCACAACTATGGAGTAACACACACTGAATTATGCATTGACCAGAAAAGTGTTAAACAAAACAAAACAATCTTATATTTTAGATTCTTTAAAGTAGCCGCCCTTTGCCTTGATGGCTTCGGAAAGAAATTCATACATAGGCGTCAACTTCACCGTTTATATTGGTCTAAGAAACTAATTTCAAGCATTTGAGCATAAGGATCAGCTGTGTCCAGACTTTGGAGCGTACTGCGGTGCCTGACTGACCTGCGGTGTAGCAGGTATTGACAGAAGTCGCCTGGGACATCTCCTGCAAGCAGCGCAAAAGCTCCGTTGATCTCATCCCCGATCCGGCGGAACTCCAGCTGCGGACGATGTGGCCCATGATGGCGCCGGAGCTTTCGAACAAAACCTGAGAACGAAGCGGAACATGAGCAGCATAGTTGGAACAAATCGCGAGCAATATCGATTTAGTTATGCTTGAGAGTTATGCTTCCAAAGTGACACAATACTTGTCCAAACACCATGTAATAACCATCCTCTTGCACAACAATTCTGTTTCCCTTTGGTGAAATTGCACGTCCTTGCTGCACAGCAACGGTCCAAGGGATCACTGTTACATTTCCTGTGGGGAAAGGCAAAATAGGCTTATGGCAGACATTACTAAAATAATGGCAGACATTACCACGCCAAAAGCCAAAGACTTGAATCTAGCTTTACCTCTTACGTATGGTTGTTTGTTAGTATTGGCTGTTAACTGCAGGAATGACTTTGGCACTGGTAAGGGAAAACAGACGTATAATTATTTTATTAACTTAAACTGTTTATGTTCTCACCACCAGATTAGATTTGAACTAATAAGACAAATTTTTATCTCTCGACAGACAAAAACCCACCTCCACAGCCGCCCTGTTCCCGTTTGGCTCTCCTAAAGGACAGTCTCAGAAAATTATTTTGAGTTTGTTGGAAGGCGCTTGACATTATGTCCTAAGAGAAAACAGAGCATTTAGAGAACATGTATTATTGCAGTGCTATCGGAGTACTTGATAATGGCATAAATCTTAGTAGTGCAATGTCCAAGATGACTCCATCCTGCATAATCAGTGACATACCTCCCTTGTTTTAGACATCTTGGCCATGCTCCCATCACTGACTCCCTCAGAACGTGGCTGATTTAATTGTAGAATTATGTCCCCTTGGAGTTTTCGAAAATCATTTTCTAAAACACTGGCTCTGTACACCAGGAAAAGACTAAGACATAACATAAATGCCGTTAGTGATAATAAAGTACTGTAAAGCATATTGAGACTTGGGAGACTGGATGTCCTCAAGTTACTGAGAAGGGTGAGGTCACAGATCAGTTAACCCCCGGAAACTTGAAATGTTGAGTTTCAAAATGAGTTTCTAAATGAGGAACTATCTCCTCCACTCCTCTCTCTCTCTCTCTCTCTCTACTTCTCAAGATGGAACTCATTTAGATTGTATGAAGATTACGGCCAAATTTGCAGTGTATTGTGAAACTCACAGTCTAAGTAAAAGCCGCATTTTAATATAGACAAAGGCTTCATTCAAAGGACATCATTTGTTCTTGTCAGTACTTCTGCCAATGGAGTCCGATATGAAAGAGAAGTTGTAACCTTTTAAATCAATACCACTGGCTGCAAAAACACCAAAGACAGACAAATGCTTTTAGACAGAAAATGAAACATTTTAATCCATCAATCAAATCCATTTACAAAAGTATATCCCATTTTATATACAATATGTACAGTGACATATAAACATAACTATCATTTTTCAACATGGATTCATTCATACGGTAACTAAACAATAGCATTGTAACAAAACATATCACTCTGATATTCTGCAGGGATGCTGTAGTGCAAATGTGCGCAAATATATAGTGCTGTTGTCCCGTGAATACCTTATAACTCCAGTTTGATGGATTGTCTTCGCTATGCTTGGATAACTTTGTACTCGCACTGAAGGTTTACATGATTTTGTATATTCTACGTCAGTTTTATGACCCTGGGGTCCGTGAAACTGAAACTCCCTTTTCAAACCGCATATTTAAAACCCCTTAGATAATTTAAAAAAAAAGGCACGTTATACAATCTGAAGGTACAATGTTGTTTTTCTTAGTGTCTGAATGGCTGATGCGTTTGGAGATACAAGATTATCATTCAACAGCACTTAAAAGTACGTAAATATTAAGTATCTGTCAGCGCAGTGTCCTTCCTTGATATAAAGAGAGATGCTGTGTATGTGTTGAAACAAAGTCATGACTATAAATAAGAACGCTTGACTGATGAGAAAAAGGACATTTGGCTCATCAAGGCTCGTCATTTTGCACAGAATCTGTCACGGGAAGCATAACAGTCTATATTGTCCTTTTCAAATACAGAACTGTGAAAGTGAACCAAAGTCACAAACAGGCTTCCTCAAATTTTATCAACAGAAGGCTTACAGTATCTTCTGAACAGGGTCTCAAAGGGCAAGGCTTTAGCTAGAAGTTGCTTCTAAACACAGATCTAATCAATTTTTCAATCCTTGCAGCAACTACCGGCAGGGTGAAAAAAGACAGTATGACTCTGGACTGATGTGGCCGTCGTGAGCAACTTCTGTTTAGCACTCTGAACAGGGTCGGTGGCTGTGTAGTGATCAGTTGTGTCCAGCAGATGGAGCATCTCCAAGTCTGACACTTCCCAGGAATGTGGTGTGGTTGGTCATGCTGATGAGCGTGTCCTCATAGACCATGCGTATGGAGATCCTCTGGCCGGCGCGCAGCAGGCTTACCCCAGCCGTGTAGCAGGTGTTGAACTTGCGCTGGCCCGTCTCGATGCTGCAGGTGCAGCGGAGGAACGGAGTCGAGTCCACCATCACCTCATAGCTGGCAATGTCGGTGAAGTTGAGGTAGTACACCTGGTGGGAAGGGAAGACATAAAATACGCAAGACTGAGAAGGGCAGTCGATACAATGCTTAAAGGCTTATTCAGAGTTGAAACGGTTTCAAATAACGAGGGTTTGAGTTAAAGAAGTTCACATGCAGCCACGAGGACAGGGAAAAGAAATATTTCAGTGTGTGTTGCGCTGTGACGCATTACGCCAGACGTTACGGACGAGCAAAGCCAACACAGATTTTTATGAGCTACACTACTGAATAACTGACAGTTCTGTACATTTTGAACTGTAAAGTATAAGAGTTAGGTCAAGGACCGTACTCACTTCTACCTGACTATATATGAAGTAGACACCGTCCATCAGCACCTCCAGCTCTCCAGAGCGAGAGTGCATCTTAAACACACGGTGGTGGATGGACACCATCTTCCAGTTCCTCAGGACGCCTTCAGACAGATCTAAACACCGTGAGACACAAGAGGGGAAGCCGTCAGCAAAAACACGCTTCAGCTGCGTTTATTTTAACTGCAACCGGGGGCTCACCCCTCGGCTGCGTGTGCAACACGAGCCCGCTAACGACGCTAACCACAGCTGAACACGGATAGAAGGATGGAAGACCCACCTTCCCTCACTTGGATGGTTGTTTCCTGCCCCTGCAGATGAACCACTGCTGGCTGAAAAAAAACATACAGTAGATCCATGGTGACTAATTTGGATACAGCACACGAGAACAGCTCTGTTCCATTAGGGATTCCATGTAGGATACAATTAGATTTCAATATGTGACATACGATACCTGGAATTCCCTTGCTTTAGTCTTATCAGCAGCCCCTGCAACAAGAGAGAGACATGATCAAATGCTGGCCAACAGCGCTGCCGAAGAACAAAGAGGGGACGATAGTTAAAACAAAACAATGACATAGTTTAAAAGACGGATCACTGCTATCCCACACAATGTTTGACATCCTGCGCTAAAGTCATTTCATGTGAAGGCAGTGAGTTCATTGATTTTGACAACTTGAGCTCTCTTGTAGTGTGGGAATACTCCGACATGCGGAGAACGACTGTAAGTGTTAAGACAGGCCCTCAATCTAAGAGCAAATCTCTCTCAGCCCGTGGATGTTTTCGAGCGCTCTGGCTTGTAGCACCGGGCTTGGCTATCGCGGAGCATATCATATGTATTTTGTATAAACAGAGCTTTATACCTGCTGGCCCCTGAAGGCCCGGAGTCCCGTGAGGGCCGGGGGGTCCAGGCGGTCCCGCCGGCCCCACAGCATTGCTCCCAGGAATGCCGGGGATTCCTGGGATGCCCGGTGGCCCCTGTGGGCCCGGGGGACCTGGGGGAC
>OMOV01097096.1:0-11060 GCA_900312565.1 Beryx splendens | reverse complement strand
GTGGGTGCATCTAAACACAAAGATACACAACAGTACTGGTTTTTCTCATTGAGGAATCTCATATCCTCTCCCGTATCTG
The DNA here is from genome assembly GCA_900312565.1 of Beryx splendens. NCBI lineage: Eukaryota > Metazoa > Chordata > Actinopteri > Beryciformes > Berycidae > Beryx > Beryx splendens. The sequence goes on along the minus strand of OMOV01097096.1, from coordinate 10,981 downwards.
AAATCCAAATGTCCTGTAACCTCTCAACCTCACACAACCTAAACTCCCTCTGCACCACCCACTCTCTATCCTGGTGCCAGACACCCTGTCCTCACTAATACAAACCACATGGCCCTAGAGCGCTACAACACACTGCGTGCCTCCAACTGCCCTTGCCGACTTCTCATTTAAAACAGAGAGGAAGAGAGGGAGAGCGAGGGAGCCCCCTCCCCTGCAACACTCTCCAAACCACCATCCAAGCCCCTCAAATCAACCCTGCGACTCCCTCCCTCCCTCCTCTCCTCTGTACCTCATCTCTTCTCTGGGTGCTTAATCTCTCCAGCAGGCTCCAAGAGAGCCAGGACAATAGTCTCACTGTTCAACACTGGACCCAGCCACTTTGCCACCATTATTAACACATTTTCAAATGCCCATTTCAGAATTTTATACCACAAACTACAGAAACGGCCATCATGCACTTGGCACTGTGCATTTAGAGTTTTTGTTTGAGGACCTGGAGAACACAAAAACGTCTTTTACTGCCCGTTGTTGAGGTGACAGCTTTAGGGACTGAGAAAGGAGGAACAACATGGGCGGAGTGTTTGAAACACACAGAACTGCAGCAGCTGTGTTTAAAGGGACTTCTGGAAACAGCTGTGTGTGGAGCAGTACTGATTATGCATCTTTTCAAGTATTTTGGCACAACTGTAGCAATTACAGTGTATTACCAACAAGCAAGCACTTTTTAAACACACCTTGAATACATGGCCATAGCACACAAGGTTTATTACAACACATGAGCACAGCCTGCATTTGGAGCCTTAAAGAGGTATCTAATACAACTTTGGGAAAGGGGGATACAACTTAGACTATACTGCAACAGTGTAATTCAGAAAGGGATATTATGAGTCAAATGCAAGTCTACATTGAACTCACCCTTTTAAGTGTTAAGAGTAATTATCTTTTCTGATATTTGATGCATAAAAAGGATCATAACAGGACAAATGTTTTCACTGGAAGCAGTGTGTATGCTTATATCTTTTATATTATAAATGCTACAGTCAGCTTTTTCCCTGTGAGACTTCTGTTTTTCCATAAGGAACCAATCTACCAGGCCAAATTATCTTCACATATTTGACACTGATAAGACTCTTGCCCTGGAGGGAGCCACCCGTGCACACCTCCATGAAGGGGAGACAGAGCCATGCCTGTTTTCTCATTTTTAAATCAAGTTTTTAAAAAAAAAATCTGCTCTCTCTGTGAGTGTGGTCTTACTAAGAAGTAAGTGATCATGATTAGAAAACATGCATTACAGAGAAAACACACCTTTCCTACAGCTGAGAGGTCACTCAAATTCTACAAATCACAGGCTTGTTCCACTTCTATCTGGGCAAAGTGTCCTAGTGGGACGTTATCTTCAGTATTTCACAGATGGGGCATGTGTTGTTTGGTGGAGGACACATGTCAGTGGTTCCATCAACAGCTGCAGACTCCGCATTCTGCCCTCTCTGCCTTTCTGTGCACTCAGTGACCAGGTGTCCCTGACAACCCCGTATGGTCCCAGCCCTGCCCTGATGGGGAGGGATGTTTGCTCTTTTTCATACATAGCTACAGTGTGTGGGCTTCTTGCCAGAGCCTCGCCCCTGCTCCACACACCACAGAGAGGAGGCTTTTTTTATGGTTTCTCCCTAGTCAGCTGTAAAGCAGGAGGCCGGGGGCTGCTCTGGATTAGCTATGCTCCATGGAGGAAGCTCCCAAGAGGGCGCCATAACAGTCTGTTGTGGAGACCCCTTCCCCCCTTTACTAAACTCCCCTACACCACCATCTCCACCCTTGCTCTGCTCGCATCATTAAATCTCATCACCCCCATCGCCAAGTGAGCTTGAACTCATTGTTCTTCACAACACACCCATCCATTGGTGACTGTTAAAGAGCAAAAGAGAGGAGCAAGTAACCCCAATCCTCCATCTGCCCTAACTTAGGGGCTTATAGGGCTTACTGGGGGCCCGGGAGTGTGCACACTGAACACCCTTGCTATTTACGATCTGCCTCAGAGTACAGTCACTCTCAAGCAGCCTCCACGGCCCCCTAAAGTGGGCTGAGCCCAATCCCAATGTAGCCCAGCTCTTTGAGGTCATCTACTGCCATTTTGCAATAATGGTCAAAATGCAATTTATATAAAAACAGCCTTTTTGTCGTGGCATGTTTTATGCCTCCATATGGTTGCTACGCTTCTTTTTCTTTTTTTCCATCCCAAGTATCTGTTTCTTGAGCCCTGCTTATGTTTCAAATGTAAAAGACTTTTTCAGCCCTTTAAAATGTGCTTTGAATTAGCTTTTTATATTTCTTGATATTTATGATTTGTGCCACTCCTTGTATTGTCTCTTTTGATAAATATTTCAAACAACATCAAGGGATAATCTTGCTTTGATTCATCTGCCAACAAGCAACAAGAGAATCATTTTCAAGGCCCTTGTGAAGGCTTTTGTGTTTGGGCCAACGTTTGCTGCCTTCTTCATGTGGTAGATCAAAATCCAATCCATTACAGTTACCAAGTTATGGTTATGGTATTCTCTTAATGATCTAATGTCACAACAGTTTAGGATTTGATAATTCACCAATTTATCTAGGCTAATCCTTCAACTACGTTTTGAGAGATGTCTTGAATGTTGCTGTGCAGTTATGAAGTTATCTCACTCCACACCTATAACACTGGCTACAAGGAGCCATACCTCTTCAAGTATAAAAAGAGATGTTTCTAGGCATAACCAGCAACTAATCCACATTCTCAGTCCTTTCTCTCTATCTCTGACTCGCCCAGTGCGACATCTGGCCATGAGTGCACAGTCCAGCCAGCATGTGAAGGGTTACAGCTGCAATCGTTTTCCCTGGCTTGGCCTGGACCCAGAGGCTTAATAAAGGGAATTAATGGAGTGCACTATCTGTCAGATTCCTAAACACAGCTGGAGCGGATGTCCATCGCCCCCAAGCTGCCCAAAACTTACTATCCTACTTCAACAACTTACCCGCTCCCCCTTCCCCTCCCATTACCCCCTGAGCGCTGACTCTGTGAAAGAGCCCCAGCTGATTGTGAAAGCTGTTTATGTATCGTCACTGATGGTAATTACACAATGTGGGATAACAAACAGAGGGACTGGAAGTAGGGGGATTGGTCTGTATGAGTATGCTGCCGTGGAGTGAACTTTTTGGTTATGGGGACAGCTGCTGTGATGGCATACGGAGAGATATCGACATGAAACGGCATGTGTAAATTTGGCCAGGCATACATACTGTATACTCATGAGCACATGGCTGGTCTTTCAATGCTAAACACGATGCCACAGGCAAGAAAAGTGCACTGCAAAATCTACACACAAATACACCCACTCAAGAATTCACTTCTGATTAGCCACTCGTGACATCTGAAAAAGTATTGGAGAACGTTTGTTTGATGTTTGAATTTAAAGGCAGGTAATATGAGTAGCCCAATGTCAAATGTTGACAAGGTTTAATGGAAAACTTTCATCAAAAAGACTGTGCTGGGATGGGCTTTTAGGAATATTTTCTCTGGGGAAGGCAATTAATTTTTACAATTTCATGATTGAGAGAGTCAGACTCTCTGGCAGCACTCCATGCAGCATAAATGAACGAGTTTATGCCAGTAGGAAAAACAAACCGAAAACAGAGGGGGCAGCAGGGAGAAGGGGACAGTAACACAATCCCTAAAACAGACTTTATCTGCTCCAACTATGTTTGACAGAGGCCTTATACAAAAACCCAGAGGATTCAAGAGTGAGCACTGGCAACTAGCAGTTGGTGTCAGAAATCCTTCAGCAAGAGTTTATCTTTATCCAGCTAACTACCACATTGCAGTACTGTGCAGCCAATCACCAAGCGTTAAACCAGTAGGGTATAGTTGTCTATGCCTGAGAAAACGTATGCTGGCAGGGATCCAAAAGCAACACAGAGGGTTCAGAATTCACCCCAACATGTTCTCCAATCTCCTGAGACCATCCAGCTCTGCAAACTGGGTCAAGGTTTATCCTGGTTCAGGAGCAATTTTCTGGGGTCACCAGAGAGCATACTGAGTGACTTAACAGCAACACAGAGGGCGGCTTTCAGAGTCCAGGTGTGACTTCACGGGTATTGCGTTAAGGGACTTCTGTCAGGTCAAAGGGACTAAAGGGAAGTCGGGGAAGAATGGGGAGTTGAGGAATAACCATCCTTCCCTACCTGCTTTAGCTGGCATTTTGACACTTTGAGCATTAGATATGTATTCGGGAGAAAACGTTTGATTAAGCATCAAGTATTGACTTCCCAGCATACATGTCCAAGGGGACAACCTTGTTTCAGTCAGATTTAAAAAAAACAAAACGCTTTACAGTCAGCATTCTTGTCCACCAGAACAACTCTGGATTATGTAATAATACACAAGAGTGACTCAACAAAATTTCAGGACATATTACAATTGAACACACTGTGCTTTGGCATACAGAACGGTAAGTGTGAGTGAATCTATGGGGAAATTATTCATCAACAAATATGCAGTAATCTCATGGAGAGGTTAAAGCTTTCCCGCTATTGGCTTGGCAAATGTTGCACTTGACAAACATTACTGTAATGACAAAAACCCGATCACAATGTTTTAAGTTGATGGTTTGAACCCTGCCACTGACAGGAGATCGCAGGATGGCTGCTATTATATGGGATGGTATTCCCCAGTCCCCACCATCGCTGCTGAGCACGACCCTGAACCAAACTGCTGCAGGGAGAAAGTCCAATTACCTTGTGTAAATTGGCCTGTAAAGTAATGTTCATCTTGAATCTTTGTCACAGTGAGTGGGATAAATGCTAATGCCTGGCCCTAAGTTGACTGTAAAGGGTCTTAAAGCTTCTCACAGACCAGTTCCACTTCCAAATATCTGTTTGTTTTTTTCAAACAAAATAAGTTATTACTTCAATGTTGAGAAACATATGGTGCATATAAATGGTTCCCATGATTGGATATTGTGGATGTTAGATACATACTGCCTGGCAGCTCACTCAAGAGCAGCTGGGGACATTGTACTTGAAATGGGCCTCAAAAGGGATTGACAAATTAAGTTGATCATGTGCTGCAGTGATATATGACTCCTCATGACTTCGTATACTCCAGGTAAGAGTGTTGGCCAAAAAGTTAGCTCTGCGTGGATACCACAGCCAAGGCAGTATTTTGCTCTAGGACATTGATTAGCACACTGGATTAACAGCGCAGCACATGTCAAACTCAAGCCAAAATCCTGCTGCTCTGAAGGGAAAAATTCTGACAGACTGAGTAGGGAGAAGACAGCAGCCGGCACAGGAACTGACGAGTCACAACAGGAACCTCATGATGAACCTCCTGACATTTGAGGGACTACCTGATAATAGCCTGAATTGCGTTATCACTGATGTTCTTTCCACACTCTGTGACAAAACTAAACTTTGGTCTGTGGTAACCCTGCCCCTTCACTCTTCAAATTACCAGCCAGTGGTATGAACATCAACTGCTAGCAACACTTGCTTTCTTTTTTCTGCCTCTTTAGCGTCTTTTCACACCTCCAAAAATATCAACAACATAAATATCCTATATATATATATATATATCTGCCAAGCTAATTAAGTTATATTTATAGCTTCGGTTTTAAAATAAGTTCCAGGAGTAAGGCAAGCAGTAGGAGTTCATTAGATTTAAGCAGCAGAATGAGGGCAGTGTTATCACAAATGGCTGCTTTGTGCACCATGAAAAATGAGCTTTTTCTTCCACAGCCTCTAGGGAGGAGGCCAGTGACCTTCACAATTTTCCCCCTAAACAGCAGCCACTAGGTGGAGGGGGCAACCATGGGGGGCTGTGAAGGGAGACGCCGGCCCTCGTGAGCACAGGGGGTCTGACTGCCTGAGCAGACCACAAGGAAACCCTTCATGAACCTCGCCTCTTATTTACGCATATAAACACACACACACACACACACAAATGCACGCACGCATACAATCACACACACACACACACAATGGCTGCTTATACTTACAGTAATTGGTAAACCGTAATTCTACATTTTAATTAAAGAAAAAAAGTATGATGTGACATAAAATATAAGTTAATGTGCTGTTGCCAGTTGGTATTTATTCATTCATGAGAGTGTGAATGTTCTGCCTTTTTTTTTCTTTCCACTTTTCAATACAGTACATGCGAAGCCGTTTGAACCTGCTTCGTTACCACACTGTTTGTTTACCCAACTCCGAAGGGCTTTCCCTGCTGGAAAGAGTGGTGCTACGCTGATGTTTGCTGTAAGCATATTCCATTTCAAAGGTATGTGGCCTTTTACAGTCAATGCTCTAGTGTGACTGGCTTTCTTGATCTCATCCCCAAACAAAACTGAACACAGTCTTTACCATCTACAGTATTACATACTCCAACTCCCTTGAGATCTGCACTAACATCTAACATTGTAAACAGCGTTTGCCAGTCCAGGCTTAGTTACTAAGGGACGCAGCAAGGTTTGGAAATGGCAAACGGGTTTTTAACAGAAGTAGAGAGTAAATGGGAAAGCAAGTCATCATAGTACATGGATTACACATGTTGAAAATAACATGATTATGATATGTTAATATGGAGACATTTATTTATATGCAGTATTGTTCAGATCAAGAATGAGGGGATGATGATGTCTACTGTTGGCAAGGAAAATTTCTAGGTGAAATCACCTGCATCCTGTTTGGTGTGCTATACCATCTTTGGTGACATAAATGATCTTTTTATTTCATCACAGAGCAAACATTTTATTAAAACTGGCACAGGCTCCAATGAGTACCCCATAACTTGAGAGCGTGTTGCTGTCCTGTGTCTCCTACCGTGTCTGTGAGACTGGCCTGTTTGGCTAGCAGCTGGTCATGGTCCATCTGGCTCTGAGACAGCTGCTCCCTCAGGGCCCTGTTCTCCTCCAGCACACTGACCGCAGAGCTCTCGCCTGGGATTAGGAGACAGATCACACATAGAGACAGGCTATCCACTGCTAAGGTCAAGGGTAATCGATAATACTGAATGTACTTAATGATAAAAGGCTTTGGTCTGTGAGTCTACCTTCCCCACCGGCGGGCTGCTCTGCCAGGTTGCGGGTGATGATCTGGCGGATGCGGGTGGAGACGGGTGTAGGTCTGGAATGGGGGTCCAGTCCATCTCCTCGCAGGGTCAGGGTCTTCTCTGCTGTGCTGCCCTCAGGGTGGAGCAGAGACTCCTCCAACTTCTACAAGCACACCATCCCACCCAGCCATCAACTACACAGACAAGGACTAGCTCTAACCCATTACAGTTAGGTTTGTTATATGAAGAGAACATGCAACAGGGCCCTAAGTTATGTCTTATGTCTTGAATTAAGTCCATTAATTTATTCACTTGTTATTATTAAATCACTCTACACTACACTATTTTGATTTAAGGCAATATCAAGGTTAGCCTGAGCGCCTATTAAGAGGTGGTAGGCTATGTGATATGTGTTTCTAGTAATGCTAGTTCCAGCTAGCCTAACGTTACATCTCAAACAAGCTAAGGTCACGTTTTCAGAGTTTCCTCTCAGTCAAAACATGAACAGTAACTTAAGCTAGGACAGGGAGCGACTTGTACCAACCTGAATCACAGCTTCCAGTCCAGGTGAACGTGCATCTTCGTCCCTCGGGGAACTCATTGCGAAATGTCGCCCAGCTTTAACAATATAACGCTAGTAAAAGTTGCACTTTTGATAGCTTCGTTTCATGAGACGAGAAGCAGCCAAATGCCAGAAGTCAGAGTCAAAGCAATGCAACGCAAGCATGTCACAAACACGCTGTCAGTGGAAGTAAAGGAAAACAGCTGAAGCGCATTGTCAATTAGGTAGCGCTTCACCTGTATGCAAAACGGGTTGCAGAAAGTTTTTGTATGTGCTAAAAACAAACTTTAGTGATTGCAGGCAACATAGCTCCAGTCAGAGCCCAGCCGAGGTTACCAGGGCAACCACGCGCTTCCGGGCCGTTGCCATAGAAATAGAATGCTGGCTTGGACGTTTCCATAGTAGGAGAGACGCACGAGTGGGATTGCTGGCTTCCAGCAGGTTAATGATCAAAAACATCGAGGCAACAGACAAGCCAACAGTGGTTTCTTGACAAGGAAATTACAAATATATCTGACTAAATTTAAGAAATGCATTTTATTTGCAATTCGAAAATTTACAGATCAGAGTCCCATATTACATGACATTTATGAATCACGTCAACAATCAAAACAGCAGACAACAAAAATATTTTCAAAGATTTAATGATTCAACAAGCAGAATAAAAACAGGTAATGCAGATCTCAAATTACACACATGACACAAAGTATACTATATATAAACACGGTGCGAGCAGCCAACAAGGGTCCTAAAAACAACTAAGGATACCTCAGGATCAAGTAGCACACTATTCTAGGGAACAGTGGGATCCTTTAATCCTGTGATAAGCATTCCATTCGCAATGTGACTGAGACAAATGACAGAGAGAGGTCTGTGAGCACTGTAACCCTGAGTATAGTCTGTCAGGACCTGTTCCATTATGTTGAATCTATGGGGAAAGGCTCTGACCACTGGGATGGGTCTAGGAAGATGGTACAGGCTCCACTGTAGAACCAAAGTCTTGGCAGGAAGCACTCCACAGTCCAGGTGTTGGATGCTCGGTTGTACACTTCCACTTCAACCCCGTAGTCCCCCTCCATGCCCTTCCAATGGCCTCCTGTGACAAACAGCTGCCCATCCAGCACTACCAGGCCTCCGTTCTCATGGAGCATGTGGAGAAACTGGACCTGAAGAGAGGGAAGAGTCAAGATAATAGGACAGATTGGACTACGCTGTGTACCCATTAAATTAGCATCCTTACAGCTGAAATACTGTTTAGATGCCTTGTTATGCAAGTTGCCACATTTTAAGCTTTATCTCAAAGGAAGACTTCCAAGAATCTGATGGTGCTGATTTATATTCATATACAAGCTCATATAGCACACAAATGCAGATTTACCAAATATTCATGTTAAATTACAATAAATAAATGACAATAAATTATCTTCTGTACTAGCCCATGCTCATCTTTTGAACAAAAATAAAAAAATTCTGAGCGTATGTATTGATTTTAGTCAGCAGTCACTGGCAAGGATTCCTAAGCTCACCTTTTGCCACATGTTCGCTTCTGGATCATAAGAGTAGACTTTTTTAGTGTTGTCAGCAATCAGATAAATAACTCCTTCCACAGAGACAGTCCGAGGAGAGGATAAGTACTTAGGGATGAAGGGCGAACAAATAATACTCCAGCCATCTGTAAGATAAAAAAAGGTAGGTAAATGTAAACCCATAAATGTAATAACATAATAATTTATATGTTTGGGCTCAGTAAACTAGTAAAAGGCATGGGTATGGAACAAAAGAGACAATGGTACTTGAGGTAATACCTTTATGATGATTCAATACAATGAGTTTAGCATATGGTCGCTGCCGGATGAAACCTCGTAACTCCAATTTTGGTGATTTTCATGTTTTCATTTCAATTTGAAGGGTCACATGGTCCTACAACCCTTGGGCTGATAAAACTCTTTCAAAACCAATTAGATAAACTAAAAAATGCATGGCCATCGAGCTAAAAACAAGACTGTATTCTTTCGAGATACAAGGTTTTCACCCGACAGCAGTGATATGGTGCTTCAATCATCCCTACCTATGACAGGGTTGTAGCACTGCATGGTCAAAGCGTTGTACTTCACTGCACATGAGCCGATCACATAGAGCTTCCCGTGACATGCGCTGGCAGTGAAGTTGGTCACATATCTCAGGGCGGGGCACGTGATGGCCCAGGTGTCGTTGTAAGGGTCATAGTGTTCAACCTCAACATAGCTCAGTGTTGTACCTGGAGGAGAAAAATGTAATGCGGAGTGAGTGTTGAGACAGGATCGAGTTCTCATAAAAAATCAAATACTTCTCATCACATAATGTATATCCAGTGGAAGCAGCAGCAGAGACACAGTTGTCCAAATTGCTGTCCTACTCTCAGAAGCTGGTCATATTTGAAGCTATTCATCCACAATGGAAAACACCAACCAAACTCTTAAACAACATCTTAACTTGGAAGACCACAGCCAGGCCATCGAAGGGCAGATGAGTCTGTAGAGTTCATCACAGTTTTCCATTCCGCTGCAGGTTTAAGGCACCACAGGCAGGACTGTATTTATTTTCTTACCTCCGATGACGTAAATCTCTCCGTTCAGCGTTGCTGATGTGTGGTTAGTCCGAGGCCGGAGCATGGGTGCCACAGTAACCCACCTCCCTTCTCGAGTGATGTACTTCCAGGTCTCTGTGGTTGACCAGGTGTTGGTATTTGAACCTCGCGAGCCTCCTGTCAGATAGACAAGAGCACTTTGTCAACAGTCTGAGAATACATTACATTCCACACAAGAGTGTACTCAACTCAAAACCATTTTTCATTCCTCTTTCCCCTTTGCCAGTATTTCCACATAAAGTTCCTGTGTTTTGATGGGTTACACACACTTGACCAACCTGTGACATAGACATCATTGTTCAGAGAGACCATGGAGTAACCCCACTTGTTAGGGTTAGGAAAATTAGGGAGCTGATGCCACTGTTCTATGGAGAAAAGAAAGGAGCAGTTACAACATCATCCAGTTAAGAGAGGGAACCTAAGACAAAAACAGAGTAAAAGGAAAAACAGATGAAAAGATTATTTTCACAGATACAGTATGTAGATGACAAAACTATATGAGTGAAACTGGGCAAAGCCCCACAGATGTCCTCAAGACCTGCATCAGTGACATCTGCGTTAGGTGGCCAACAATTTTTGCAATTGCTCACTGGCCGAAAAAAGTCAAAAATGTAAATTTTCTGATGTGTTGTCACGCCTCAAGATACAGCCAGAAGAGTGAGATGTGACGCCGATCTTTCACTTGAAGATCGGAAGAGCACACGTCTGAACTCCA
>OMOV01097095.1:0-12512 GCA_900312565.1 Beryx splendens | reverse complement strand
TGTTTTCCGTTAATGCGTTTGTGTTGCGGCTTTTGCGTTCGTGTTGTGGCATTCGTGTTGTGGCATTTGCGTTTGTGTTTTCCGTTAATGCGGTTGTGTGAGACGTCTCGGCAACCGCATGCTTCAATTCTCTTATTAATGCACACATAGCTATATTATTTTAGTGTTGCTGTGGCACAGTGTGGGACAAGACAACTGTCAAATGTTATCTATCATTGTGATGAAAAGTATAGTGAAACAATAAAAGTGGGTTCAGGTCATGGCAGACACAACCCTGGGAACATACTGTTATTGTTCAGCATATTAACACTCGTGTCTGGGCTTCCAGGGCTTGGTTGCCCATGCATGTGATTCCCGGAGATGAGCTTTCGGCTGCCAGGCTGAAGTAAGGTATGTGGGCTTACCTGTTGCCTCGCAGCCCGGCGCTGATCCGGTGCTGGTCACTCGCCAGCTTGCTATCCGTGGTTCAACACCGTTTGGCTTCAGTGCTCACTTGACAGTTCAATTGTAGACATGTAACACGCGGACAATGCTTAAAAACAAAACTCTGTTAGGAGAGGGGAAAACTTGATGGACCCTCCAGTTACCGCCAAAAGTAGTGGAATTACAGTAACGCGTTACTTTATAATTGTTGTAATTGTATTCCCAACACTTGTTTAGAGAGTGCGAGGAGATGCACACACACATACACACACATGCATACAGGAATCTGTGATAGTTGGCCACATCCAGGAGCACTGTTGTCGGGGCTGTACACAGAGAAGGGTAATGGCAAAAGGGCAAGGTGTTAAAGCTGCGCTAGGAAAGATTTTATATAAATATACACCCATTTTATCAGCCTGATCAGAAAGTGCGGCTGCAACAGAGAAGAGCGTCCCATCCCCCCTGATTGAGAAACTGTGGATTCACCCTGTTTGCTTAACTTAACTTCTGGTGTCGGGTATTGGACACCGGTGGGAAATTTTCTCGGCACACAAGAAGTGACAAATCGAAAATACGAAACATGCACCTAACAGCAGCAAGCGAGCGTTCTGTCCAGTGTGGCCACAAGCCACGAAGAAGAAGAAGAAGAGATTCATTCACTAACATCACGTTACATCATCTCTGGGTTTCGAAGTCCATGCAAGGTGCCTAGGGCAGCTTTAAGGGATCTCTCTCTCTCCCTGTGGAATCACACACACTCTTACCTGTGTATGTGTGTACATAACCGCACGCGCGCGCACACACACACACACACACACAGATTTAAAGGAGAGAAGGAATGTACAGACACTGACAGCGTTGTAGCTCTCACTGTTCCTTATTGATAGAGAAGACATAGTGAGCAATTCTGAGTGCTCTGTACGTAAATTGTGGGAGACATGCACGTTAGTTATAAGCCAGATGAATCAATTATATAAGCCTGTCACAAATCTCTGTGATATTCCTGCAGCAGCAGCACACATTTAACATTACACCGCACTCACACATTCCAGCATGCCTGACCAGAATTGTAAAAACTGCACTAGGAAAGGGCGAGGGTGAGTGGTGCGAGCAGTGTGGTTCTACTATAATCAAACAAGAGATGACAAGAGCTGTAGTACCATGCTGTACAATGGCCAGAGGCTTAAAAACATAACAGCAGCTTGATAAAAGATGAATAGAATAGGTCTGGCTCTCTTTTGTAGCTTCAACTTTTGTACTGGGCCGGGCCACTATCTGACTCACAGGTAAGCCAGCACAGAGAGTTAGGGGGTCAAGTGTCAGTCCAGTCCAAAACCCAACAATTCTGATGTCCAATATTGATGAGGAATTTGTCCTGTGTCACACATTAGAATAGCAGCCCTTTGTCTTTGGTGCACTCCAGCTACTGTCGCCCAAGTGGAGTTACGTTCTTTTTATTGCCACGCAGCCAGCCAGGGTAATTAATTTCAGTAAAGGTGAAAAATTGACAGTTTACAGCACATAAACAGCAAGCGTCAAATAGCAACAGTAAAAAATAAATGCAACGAGGTCCAGGTGTGTGTGACGTCAGGTTTGAGGCATCTGTAGTGCTACCAGGAGGCGGGAACATTGCAGTCTTCCACCACAACACCCCTCGGCCCTGTGAGATGCTATTGGAGATGGCACTATCACCGGCATTAGGTATACGTCAAACCAAAGCAATTTAAGCACAGAATCAAACCCTGTTACACCAGGCTGAGGAAAACAATCACATTCACACATTCTCTCCATCCGATGTGACCATATCTGGCTAATTCCATCCCCAATGGCCACATTTAAACGACAGTATTGGAAAGGGGGATGTGTTGGCAAGAGCGGCCAGTCTAAATGAATTGATTGAGAAAAGATAGAGTTAATGGAAGATTAAAATTGTTGCCAGTCAAGGCAAGCAGTGTGTTATCTATCCATATGAGCAAGTACACTGTGAGGTCCTGTTGTCCAAACTCCTGAATGTACAGTGAAACTCTGTAAGCTGTCAATATGTCTGCACCAATGTCACCCATTCCTGCGCATGCATTGTACTTGGTAATTAAAAGGATTGTGTTTCTGATACGTTGTAGAGGAAAATTCTGAAACCTTGTCATCTCCAGGACACAATTTTCAGAAATGTAGATTCATCCTGGGATCCAGTCTCATGAAAACACATTCTTAAGTGGAGACTCAACAGAAATAGGGCTGCAATCCATTTTTGATCTCTACCCAGGATTTAGAAACTGGAATGTGGAGGAAGAAATTCACATGTGCCCTTTTTTAAACACAGTACAGTCACATGGCTTTCAAGACATTCAGGGTGTATGTGTAAATCTGTTGACGTAAATTGCAATGCACCTTCCTCTCTCAGTATTCTATGTGCGATTTTCCTTGTTTGTCTGCCTATAGAAAATGTATATGACTTGAAGGGATTAAATCCCATAGGGGCTGGACAAGGCTCATCACATTCCATATTGATGGTGCACATAAAAGGGACGGCTAGTGCCAAAGCAAAGCTCGGCAGCTGTCAGCACGCATAGCTATGGTCACTACATCATATCACACAGTCAGTTTAGACCTCCCGTACTTTACGCTGTGCATAACTGTAGCCAAGTGTAGCTTCCAGTTGCTTGGGCACTAATCCTTTTATACTGTTCTGTTGTGTCTATGTGAGCAGTGCCGTGATTGTGCTTTACAGGGGCTGTTGTATAACTTATGCTGCTTTGGTAAGAAAGTAATCTTAGTGGGATCAATACTGCTACGGCTACTACTACTTCCAGACGTGGGCGGGAATATATCTGAGGTCATTGAATTAGGTGTACTTGTGTTTGATTTAATTTACCAGCCAGACACTTCAACACTCTTGACAGAGGAAACATCTATAGCGAGTAGACCCAGGCCAAAAAGTATTCACAAATAATTCTTGGCAGATGTTTTACATCAGGATCAATAAGATAGTGTCAGTAATGTGGTAATTGAACTAAAAATATACTAAAATGACTTTCAAAAACCCCTGTAATTATCTGAAATTGGACTGTCCTATGTGACAAACTGCAGCCATTTGGTACCTACTGTAACAAATCAAGCTCTCTTTATGTTTTTGCTTTTTAAAATGCTCAGCTACAGTTTACCCAGACCTGACTGGCTTTGTGAGTTCGACTTTCTCAAACCATATATTATACATTTACATGCATTTTTAACTCAGTATGCAACCTATAGTCTCACAGCAGCTCATGAAATTGTAATCTATACATTCGTGTACACGGACATGATTTTCCAGTTTTTTCGTGACACTCAGCACGACTTTCAAATGACTGTATTTCAATTGGAAGTATCTTTCCTGCCTGCAACATGTTTTTTTCCTTTTCTGTCAGCCGGGACTTGGGAGCTATAAACAGGAAGTAGTGTGACATTGAAATAAAACGGTGGCCAGTGAGGGTGTTGTGGTCGGGGTGGTGGATGGGCGTATATGTTTGCCTTCGATGCCGATGACTGGGGTTCGATTCCCAGCTTCTTCAAAGTACATTTCAACCGTAAGCCACGTTTTTCTTATTTAACCATGACCAAACCATTTCTCTAACCTTAACCAAGTTGTTCTAGTTGCCTAATCATAAGTCACAAGTTGATTTATTTGCCTAAACTTACGTTTTCAAATTCGTGGAGGAAAGTAATTCAGGTCGTGGTGGAGGCACATTTTTGAGGTGTTCATTTCATGAAAAAAATGGAAAAATCGTGTCCATATACATTAATCTATAGATTCATTTTTTGTGATTATTTCACGAACTGCCGTGAGACATGGTTGCAATATGATATGGTGATATCAACAGTTTTGTATTATTTAGGCCACAGTGAAGTATGATTTCAAATCGGTTCATGAAAGCATTTGTATTTCTCCACATCACCCTGCAGTAAGGGGGGTGCTGTCAGAGTTCGGTCCATTCTCCTTCTTCCTTGGTACTCATTTCTGCAGGGTTCAGGAATGCTCCCTCAGAGAGAGAGATTAAAGGAAAAGCTGTCTATTCATGGTTGAATAACTCCCCGTGCCTCCTGTATTAAAGATGAGATTGATTCTGACCGGTCTGCATGTGCGATTGTGCGTTTGGCAAAGACGGAATTGTGGAAGAACACCCACACACACACAGACACACAAGCAAAGATATGCACATCCATACACAAATGTGCGCACACACACACATTCAAGCACAGACAGTCGCAAACATTCACACACACACACATACACACACACACACACACACACACACACGTATTTGCTAATTTACACCAATATACATGCGTGCAAACACACACACACACATAACACATACAGTATGAAAATAGATTCTATGTAATTCGCTGAGGGAGGAGTAGCTTCAGAACAACAAAGCAGCATAAAGGTATTTCCTCAGAATAATTCATGAACAAAACTCTGGGGAAAGCATGATTGACACGTTCCAACAACATACACACAGCACAAAGTGACAGAAGGTGCAGGGACAAAAAGACCTCATGCATTTTTAAGGGACAGTGAAAGACATATGACATATGGCAAACAATACTTAACACTTTACAAATATGCATTCAGCATTCAGACACTGTGTACATTTAGGCAGCATTGCAGCTTTAGAGGTGGTACGGTGACAAGTACAGTGTGTACATGTGCTGCATGTTGGCTGATGCATAAAGTATTGATATCCCTGCTAAAGGTCAAGTGTATCAGCATGAACAGTAGAAGAGCAATGAAGAGAGCTCTACTTTGTCTTTATTTTCATGTAGCAGCTAGAGTAGTGTGTCGGGAGACCAGCCTTCAACAGGAGGACCCGGTTTCAAACCCCCCTGTCCGCAAGCATCCGCCCTGCTGAAGTGTCTTTGAGCCAAACATTGAATCCCCACCAGCTGCAGGGTTCCTGTTCTGTAGATGAACCTGCACTGTGACCTCCATGAGAAGGCACTCGAGTAAAAACAGAATGTCCCTTTGGGGATCAATGTAGTATCACAGTATTGTCATTGTTCAGTCGATACTCTACGTTTCACTGAAATTGAGTTTAAGGTTCACGTTCAGTAAAAAGGTTTCCTAAAACTTCAGACTTCTTGAGTCTTGAGTAATGAACTCTCAAGATCAAGAACAGTCTGTACTTACAGAGACAATCTACAACTGTTTGATGTGAGTTCAACATTTCCAACATGCAGGCTGTGATGTAACAATGCCTTGTTCCATAATCTAGGGCAAGCATTCATACAAAGACCCAGTTCAGAAATCAAAAGAATGATATTAACCCACAAATGAGATGTGGTTTTCAATCCTGGACCCAGAGCCCTGCTGGTGTCATCAGGGACTGTTTTACACCTGGGATAGCGTACAAGGTGAATGCAATTAACTGCAATTAGCTCCCTGGTAGGATAGGAAACCATCAATATTCTTGGTCCTGAGGACCAGGATCGAAAACCACTGGGCTATACTACACCTCCCTTAACAGACATTTCGTTGACACCTCTAGACGGCTCAGTAGTGATTTCTGGAGTCCCACAACCACCCTCCTCCACACCTGCTCTCAACACCAAACACAACTAGTCCCCTACACTATCCTGTACCTACGCTGTGGCCTATCCCAAGTTTCCAACACTGACCTAATAATTAATAAACGAGATGCAGGTCTGAACAATAGGCTAATGGAATGGCTGACCATGCTGGCTTGAAACAGCCTGCTCAGTTGTTCAGACACAAAAACTGTATCAGCAAGCAATTACACTGAATGAAGATTGTATGACTGCTCACTCCGACTGATATGTAATTCCTGTCATTCATATTAATAAAATAGATTTTCATAGTTTGGACCCCAGCTGATGTCTGTTCTTCTCAGCCAGAGCAATACTTCAAACTTACAGTATCAGCTAGCACACCATACAAAAACAAATGCTAATAATCCACACTATTAACATGCCAACAAATCATTACACCAGCAAACAGGCTGCAAGTACCAAACTGTGCACCAGTAAACATGCTACAGTCAAACAAACAGTTCAACATGCAATCGTACTTTAGTGACTTTGTGCCTAAGTCAGTATTCTTTCTCCTTAGCCACAGCTGAGGAGAAACCAGTCACTGGTTGTGTCGGACTCCATAGTACGGTCTATGTATGTAAGTATGTACAACATGCTACATACTGCTGGAGCATACTGTTCAGTGAGATAGGATACAGCATGTGTGGTGTACAACGTACAACAACATACTTTGCAGACATTGGCATCATAGTGGAAATGACCGTTACACCAGAAGCAGAAAATTCTTTGCTGCTGGGAGTCTGTCAAGTCGAGTCTGTCCTCTGGCTCTGTCTGTGTTTTGCTGTTGGGCTTTTGCTTCGCTGCCCACCTTTGCAAAATTTGACCAAGTTGTTTCCATGGGAATGACTTGGCGCAAAGAACTGTGGAGCAGAAACGACCATGTAGCAACCGTGGGATCTGTACTTCACATTTCAGTCCATGTAGTATTCACACAGATATATTTCACACACTGCATTTGCACACTGACATCTCACATACAAAAAATTGCACACAATTAGAAAGTAGTATGAAGAGTTCAGACACAACCACTATAGCTCTCACTGCTACATCAGACATAACCATAACTGCCTGCTTCGAACTCCACCCACGCATGCCTAATTCACTTAGAAGTGTTAGGGTGGACTTCGCTACAAACTCTTGAAGGCAGCTAAGGTGCACATGGGGTGCACCAACTGTGCTGCTCCATGTCCGCTGCCAGTATACCTAAGCATTTCCTTTATATGCCTCTTCTACTGCATCGTCCCATGGCACCGTGAGCTCCACAAAACATACAATCCGTTGTGCCTCTGCCAACATCACCAAGTCTGGCCTCAAGGTAGTACTCATTATTTCCCGTGGGATTACCAGCTGTTTCCCCAAATGTACTGCCAATCTCTGTCTGCCCTTAGCTGTCCTACAATATGCCTGCCCATAAATGTTTCATTGCTAGTTTTTTCTCCCATGGACAAAACCATTTGTAATCTCTTTCTTCCTATTAGCTGACAAATTCATTTCTAATTGTTTGTGATCAATTGCTGCTGCTAGACACTCTAGCATTTCATTATGGTGTGTCGTGTTTGGGACAGACATCCTGACAAAATACCTGAACATGAGGGGAAGGGTCCTCCTGACTGAGATTTGGGGGAGAGATAGTAGCACATCATAGTTTGCACCTACACTTAATCTCATTCGGTTTGCCTCCGTACCCCACAACTCCCACCAGCCAAGTTTCTTCCTCTGCACGTTCCCTAATTCATTCACTGATCCTGCTTTACCAGAGGGGCAGCCTTGGCACACCTTGCTGCTTCTTCCTGCCAGTGCATTTGCTCCACAACCTTCCCCTAAAGGAGCTGCCCTACTTCATAAAGGTTGCCCTATGCCCAGCCTTAAGCCTCCGCTAATGTGCCTTACAATCTCCATAATGTCTGAGCGTTGACTGTACCTGCTCAACTGCCTCTCTTGGGCTCCATTTTCACCCTGCTGATGCATTAGGATCTGTGAGGTCTTTAGAATCTGTCAGCGTCACCTCCAGTCTTATCTTAATGCATTTGAACTCCTCTGTTCAGCTAGTTCCACAATCCCTTTCCCATACAATGCCACACTGCTAAGACACTGTAGGACTCCAAGCCATTTCTTAAAATATGAACTAACCAGCCTCTCTAGCTTCTCTACCAGGTATCTTGTGTGCTGTTAAACGTCATATCAGTTCATCCAAAAGACCAAATTGCAGGCACCACAGACTGTGCTGTGCCATGCATATACTTCATAAGCTTCCACAAAAATCTCAATACCATCTGGTGCACTTGGCAAAGTAAATTATATTTTTTCAGTTATCTCAGTCAGTGGAAATTGCACTTTTTTTGGGGAACAAAGACCCCAAACTAATTTTCGGTGGAATTCTCCTTCAGCTTGTCAGGGGTGTTATAGGCCTGTATTTGTAATCTTGTTCCTCTTCTCCCATCCATCAGGACTCCATATGGACTTCACTGGCACTCTGGTGACAGTCCCTAATGATGCTGAACAGCCCTCCAGTTGCATCTACATCAGTGCTTTGTGAATACTAGTCCTGCTGCTCCTTTTTGTCCAAAGCTATTTCCATTTAGATGTGCAGAAACCTGGCAATGGTTGCACTCTGGATTTTAGATAGAAGTCACTGCTTGCTTTTCAAGTGAATGGAAAGATGTTAATTTTTTACAAATGAATGTATGGATTTAGGACAAATGATAATAAGCTACTCCAGTCTGCATAATGAAGGGAACACAAAGGAATGGTAAAAGGGAATGGATATGGTGCGTTACACTGGGTGGATATGTATATGCACCATGCAGTGGGACTGGCTATACAAAACCACTACAAATTGTTCTTTCCATAAAACCACCAGTTTCAACTAAGAAATTTAATAAACTTGAAACGTATCAAGCTCAGGCTCTCTGATGCAATAAATTTAAAACACTGTTGTCTGGAAATGCACCAGAGAAATTCAAATTATAGTAGAAACCCTTAAGAATGATTAACCCTATAATAAATTTTACACTGAAACTCGGCAAAAATCACAGCAAAGTATATAAAATAAAAAAATAGATATGTATTCTGTAGGAATATTATAAAATAGTAGCCTATAGAGATACATCGGAAATGTAAAAAATAGCATAAGGTACATTGAGGTCACAATAAACTGCAGTACCATGCACACAATCCCTGCTGGAACTAATTTCGCAAGGGAAAATACAAAGGGAGGACATTATTTCACTTCAGAGCTTTTGCAATGAAACTCGGAACACCCACGCTATAGAGCACACGTTTAGGATGGGAGTAGTAATGGTACGCATCCTATTTTAAAAAAGCAATTTCCATTTATGACCGATGACTGATGTCTGAAATGTGTCCCACCCAACTCTAATTCATGGCCGGGTGTTCATCAAACGGAGAGAGAAGCAGCGTTTGGCTGATTATGATGAAAAAGGCTTACACAGCGTATGAATGTTTTAAGGAGTTGGGTGGTGACTTGGGAGACAAATTTGCCCACGGCGTTCCTATTGGTTTAGTGGGGACGTGATGACACGGAGGAGTTGGGCTTAACACTTTATAAAGCTTCTCTGTGCGCGGCGAGCCACTGTTAAAAACCCCGCTGCTGCTGAAACTTCACATTCTGCCACTCACGCACTGGACACAGGCGAGCAACCCCGAGATTACTGTCCATCATGAGCGAGGTAGGACCATCTTAATGTTTTACAACAAAGAGAGCACTGGAATTAACCCAGTTACGCACGGTCAATGTGCGCGCGTCTTTGCGCTCAGCGAAGTAGAATGAATTACTGTTTTAATACCATTGTAGAGTTGTTAACGGATTTCTTTTAACTAATGTGATGTATCATCCTGTATTTACTGTTGCTGTAAACAGGCGGCAGCGTTGCGCACACGATTCACGGTAGTGTAGATGCTGCACAGCTGCACTGCCAAAGTGCGCCGACCAGCATCAACGTAGGGAACTCCACGGCGCATCTCTTTACTCTGGGCAACACCTTTCACCAACTCCCTCCAAAGTGACAGTATAGAGGTTTTACGAGATATAGCAGATTGGTCCCATTAGAATAGACTCTCTAGACCTAACTATAACCGAATCACACAGCGTGGTTCGCCAACAACTATTAGGGACACCGTGTAGCGTAAATGTGGAGCTCAATGTTAACAGGTTAGGGAGCGTAATTTTAGAAAGGGTAAGCAGTTAAATGGGTGCCTTGCAGCACGTAATGGCAGGAACAGAATAATCACTCTTAAGTATATCAGGTATACGTTTTAAGAGTGAGCCCCTTGAAATCTATTGCAGGTGATTATACAGTATTTTATTGTAGGTAATTACTCGGTATGTTAATGTAGATTATTATACAGTATAATAGCGTAGGATATTATATAGGCTAGTGTGTAGTGTAGGTAATTCTTAAGTAGTAGATTCTTCAGTATGTTAGTGTATGTTATGCATAGTAGTGTAGGTTATTACATAGTGTGTTAGTGTTGGTGATTCTCCAGTATGTTAGTTAGGGTTATTATACAGAGTGTTAGTGTAGGTTATTCTTCAGTATACAGGTGATTCTTTAGTGTGTTGGTGCAGGTGATTCTATAGTGTAAGTTACTGTAGGCTTATCTCTCAGCATAACTAAGCAAGCTGTCCTAGGCAACAGAGAACTGACACCACAGGGGGTTACAGCTAGGAATGGAAAACTGCTATTAGGTTTTCCCACAGCTCGCTGCCCCCTGATCTCAGTCACAGATGTTCCAGCTCCATTCATTTTAAAGTGGTGGGTGGGGGATATTAATAGTCTTTTTTTAGTCGAGAGTTAAGAACATTTTATCCTGCACAGACTCTAAAGTTCATTACTTAATGTCTGGATTACTCCACTAAGGTCACCACCGGCATTTTCAGTCTGTCTTAATGGTCATAGTCTGAGTGCTAATTCGCTCCAAGTGCAGCAATGTCATGCACATGTATACTAAAATGTCAGTAGCTGTGATATTGTAAAACATATTAAACATAATGGTAATGCATTGTTAATGATGGCAATGACTGATCATGACTTTCAGAGTCCTTTGCTTCAACACTATCATTAGAGATTTGCAAATGTGTTTTGCTGTTCGGTTGAGTGACAGTCATCGGACTTATCTGCATCCCTTTGTCCATGGGTTAGTTGTTAGTTTGTGAAGTAGTCTGACCTGTCAGCAGATTGTGTCAGCTGTCAGTACTGCAAGCACAACTCACTTTCAGTTCAATCAAATCAAAATGTAAACTGAAACTACGATTCACTTACTAATGAGAGAGAGCATCCATTCTCAGTAATTCTTTTAGAGACTGAAAATCATTACCTCCTTTCAATTTCCATATTTTGTCAGCAAATCCATTGCTTAATTGATTGGAAAGAAAGTGAATTGTAGCCCTCACTGCTGCAGAGGTCTGTCATTCTTGTGATAAATAAAGAGGGGAGAGATTACAGTGGGATTTTCTAGCACCCAATGAACAAGGATGGCTTTATGCTTTTGCCGTGACATTCTGTCTTCAGAACAAGTGACAATTTAGCAGGCAAACAACTTGCAATGTATTTTACTGCACAATTATAATGTAGAGAAAGTAGCAGTAGGTCATACTTGCTTAAAGGCATTTTACTCCAGAAAAATACTTTTGGAATTATGGGAGTAGCCTTCTGCGTATGTTTGTGAGTGTGCGTGCATTTATTTGCATGTGCTTTTGTGCTTTAGCTTTTAGAGTATGTGTCTATATGCATATTTATCTATGCCCGCCTACATGTGCAAGGTGAACATAGGTATATGTGCATAGGTTGCCAGTGTGAGGGGTTTGGCTCCACAGAGCGTGTATCAACAGTACGCTGTTCACCTCATCGGACACTGCAGTTCTTCCCTCGACACCCGAGCCTTCAGAGGTCCCCAGTCACACGGGGTCCCAGAGCATCCAGCAGCAGCCTGCAGGGCTAACAAGAAGGCAGTGTTATCCGAGTGCAATCTTGCAGTCTGCAGGCGGTGGTGGTTCTGCCATCTGCCGTTACCTCAAATAGGATAGGTGGCAGACATCGCTGCAACTTGTTCATAGTGAGTCAGTCATTGGCTGTCTCAACAAAAGTTGGATTCCCCGTACACACACAGCAGGCGCTATAACAGCTTTTGAATAATTGAAAATCCTCGGCTGGCAGGAAAATCACTTTGCTTCTTTTTTTTTTTTTTGGAATGACGTGCAAAGTGAAGTGAAGCTGCTTCCTCTCGCTGATTGAGAGAGGTGTAATCTTGGGGAGAACATGGCCCCGATGTGGCGGAGGGAATCTGAAATGATTTTTCTGCTTAGTTGATATGTTTTGTCAAGTGGCATGCAGAGCGGGGCTGTTCTCAATCAACGTCATGCACGTATCCCACCTCCAAACTTGACATGAAGCCAGTAATTGAGGCAGAGCAGCCTAGGCATGTTCTGGATGGATGAGTCTCGCAGTGGTCAGCAATACAGAGCCCCCACCCCCACCCCC
>OMOV01097094.1:0-15197 GCA_900312565.1 Beryx splendens | reverse complement strand
GGCCCCCTGCATGTGCCGCTGATTGGGCAAGGTCACCTGTGCCGCACGCCTGGGCCAGATGTGGGCCGGTGCGGACCGAGCCGAGCCGGGCTCATGCAGGTACAGGGGCCAGGCTGTCGGCTCTAATGACAGGCTCCTAATGAGAATGGCATTGGCTACAAGACCCATTAGACTCAACCCAGGTCTCCTTTGATGCTGTCCCCCCACGATTTCTCACCATGAGACCCCGCCAAGACTGTGTAAGGACCATTCCTTTATCAATTAATCATAGCCGGGTCTCATCTTAAGCGTAATTAGGGAGAAGCCACATCATCACTTGCACACTTTTCACTTTCCCCCACTGAAGCCGTCATTAAGTATTTATCGGCAAGTTATCAACCTGCTTTTCTCTTTCTCTCTCCTCCCTCCCTCTCTCTCTTTCACACACACACCCTTTCTAGCTGAATTGTCTCCTGTCAGTAGTACGAAAAAAAAGCGGAATGCAAGAAAGGGTGAAATTGAGAGAGAGGGGAGGAAAAGAGAAAAAAAGATACCAAGAGAGAGAGAGAGCGAGAGAGAGAGGGAAAGCGAGCGAGAGACTGTGTGCAAGACCGCTGAGAAACCCTCTTCCTCTTGTAAGTGATTCGAAGGCCCGCGGCTATAGCCACGGGGGACTTGTCCTGTTTGGTGTCACACAGAAGAGAGACTTGTAGAGTGCGTGGGCCCGACTGCCACAGGAAATTTGTTCCACCAACCTTAAGTTCCTGACTCTTATTCACCAGCTTTTCATGCAGAGCTGTCAGCTCCTTCTTCATTAAGGCCCTCTCCTCGCCCACCGCCATCTTCCTCTGTACCAGGTGGTTAATCTCCTGCTGCTGCCCTGCCGCTTTCTGTGGCAGTGAGAGAGAGAGAGAGAGAGAGAATGGGACAGAGAGACAGAGAGAGAGAAAAAGAGAGACAGAGACATAAAAGGAGGTAAGACAGAGACGGGGAAAGACACAGAGATCCATAACGCAGTTCAAGGAACACACTGTGCATGTTGGGATTTATATAGTATATATTCAACGGCAACCAAAACATTCAAAAAGGTTGTTTGGGATGAGAGAAAAAAACCTGAGAAAAGACACCTCTCAGAAACAGCTGGGCTTGTTTCAAGAGAATAAACTGGTTCGATTAATATTGGTTATATAAAAGATATGGATCCAAATCCTTCTGGGCCACAGGTTACACTGTGACTATAATTATGTTTACACTTGGAAAATCAAAAATGGTGTTTGTGTTGTGTCCTGATTGGGGTCCGAGCCACATCTAAACACAAGTTTAAATTTACAGAGGATTCAAATCTGACTGCCCAAAACTTCACTTCATAAATAGCTTAAAAAAACAGATTTGACTCCCTGAACAATTCTTTATCTGTTTGCATTGAGAGTTCAACGCATTAACAGGGTCTATGAGTTGGGCTTATTACAGTATTGCTGCATGAGACAATTCAGCCTCACCAGAAAGCTACCACACACTCTCATACATTAAGAGCCGTATTAATGGATCATCAATATAGATTTTAAATCTATATTGAGTCATAAAACATCATGAGACTCCATAATGATAAATATGATGATCTTCATGGTTCAACAAACCAAACGTCGGTGAGAATGGTACTATGACTTTAATGACCCCCTCTTTTTATTCCTTTGGTCTATGTTCATTTGATTTTTTTTTATTTTTTTTTGGCAGGCTTTTTGGCCTTAGCGGGAGGAGGCTGGCCTTTTAACACTGCATCAGCTGGGGTCTGGCATTGGCTGGTAATCCACAGCCTTCTGTGGGTACACCCTGCTCTCAAATAACACTGTGCTCTGGGATGCAATTAATTGCCATGTTGGGGGAATCGCTCAGATCTATCCAGATAGTGGATTTAGCGCTCCTCGCTACTCCTAGTTCGTCACGCAAAGAACGGAGGGGCTTTAATAGAGATTTATACTGGCGAGCAGAAAATAAATTCAAACGTTGATAATGAGGTAGGCAAGAACAATTTGAACCCCAGTAGTGCTCAATTGGTTGGAGAAAAAAAAGGGGGTTCCGCCAAGTTAAGAGGTCTAGGACAGAGAGATTAGCATTTGAAAATTCCCAGTGCAGTTCAAAAATGAAAGCTAATTATGTTACAAAAATGGAAGGGAGTGGAGAGGGAAAGTATAGAGAGGAGGAGGTGGAGGGAAAAAAAGAAGAGGATGAGGAAAAAAAGATTGTCAAAGTTGGAGAGTTGAGACATTAAGAGGAGTGTGAGATCCTGTGTGGACTCAGTGGACCATCACATCTCCAAAAGTGGAGGAAAAACCAATTAATCACCATTTGGGTGCGTAAGGCTCAAGATGGTAGATGAGATGATGACTGTCAGTGGGCTGGATGACACAGCACAGGATCCAGGACTATTAATGAGCTTCTCAAATAGGCTGGAACTTCTATAGAATTCCCACACTTATTTTACAATTAAATTCCCAAACTTTCCATAACAAAATTTCATGATTGTACCACTGCTGTGTAATGTATGAAGCAACTTTTACAAATGCCATGACATTGAAAATTTGTTTTAAGAATGACATCCTCCTTTGAATGCAACACTTAAATTAATACTTTTAAGTTGAAAAACTAAAAAGAAAATGATAACAAAAGTGTCTTCCGTAGGTTTTGCCATGCCTAAGGAATCTATTTCATTTGCACAACTGCAATGACAAACATTGATCACATTTTGCTTTACAAGGCAATGTTTTAAATTACATGGAAACATTGACATAACATTGCTAATGTTAGAACATTAGCAATTGACCTTGGTCACGTAATCCCACAGAAGCCTGAACTCACTTGCTGGTTAGCTAACAACAAGACGTTGACTTAACCTCTGCGTGGCGACAGTAGAGGCTGGAATCGCTCAAGTCTCACAGCAACCACGCTGCAGTCTGACCAGTTGCATTTTAGCCTACTCATTTTTGTCCCATTCTTTCAAATGACTCCTGTAAGTTTTCAAAAACGATACTTAATATCATTACTTAAATTTTTATAGTATTTTTTTTTTTTACAGTTTTCAAAAACATTTCCAGGCCTGAAAAACACATTTTCAAATTCCACAACTTTTTCAGGATTTTCATGACCGTGAGAACCCTGTTTCAGTACCAGCATTTTAAAGAAGGAAACAAGATGGATCCCAATCATGAAGAACAGCAGAAGGATATGAAAGAGTATAAAAATGGGAGATCTGATTAAACTGAATAAATAGTTATTGGTCAATACAGTGTGTCAATATATATTTGAATTGAAAGTCAGCTTGATATAATATAGTCATCTTTTATTCCTTTTTTTATTTTTATTTTTGAATTTCCCCCAATTTGGTCATCCATTTGTTCCCCTGCCTAAGCGGCCCTGGTTGCTGCTCCGCCCCCTCTGCCGATCTGGGGAGGGTGTAGACTCTCACATGCCTCCTCCGATGCATGTGGAGTCGCCAGCCGCTTCTTTTCACCTGACAGTGAGGAGTTTCACCGGGAGGACGTAGCGCGTGTGGAGGAACACGCTATTCCCCCTAGTTCCCACCCCCGCCGAACAGGCACCCCGACCGACCAGAGGAGGCGCTAGTGCAGCGACCAGGACACAAACCCCTATCCGGCTTCCCAACCGCAGACACGGCCAATTGTGTCTGTAGGAACGCCCGACCAAACCGGCGGTAACACGGGGGCGCGAACCCTTGTGTTGGAGGCGAGGGAATAGACCGCTACACCACCCGGGAGCCCCCAGTCATCTTTTATTCTTAAAAACAAACTTCACAACTCATTATTATGAGTGTAAATAATGAATTAATCAATCATGCCAATCATGCACTCTCCAAGTCGTCAATAAAAGGAACAGTTAATCACTTTGTGGCTTAGCTTTGCTTGTATTGTTTACACTTATATCTTGCAGTGGAATGCAGTGAAGTTAGTTATGTGTAACCACATGACTGCTATATCTACTGGAAGGTGGTGTGAAGAACTGCTGGCAAGCTGATGACTCCATTAAAGCAAGTCTCATTAGGAATGAACAGGATGCGAGATGAAAGGGACGCTAATGAAGGAGACTGACAGATGCTTCGGTGAAGGGACGATGATTTGGAGTAAATTACATTAGTGATGTCATTATCGTTAGCTATCATACCACCGACAAACATCACTCAAGGGGCGACCCACAGACAGATGAGAGAGAGAGCTGGAGAGGTACAGCTGAAAATATACAGAGATTCGGTTGGTAATACATTTCTTTTGATAATATTTCAATTCATGTATTTTTAATGATTTATTTGACGTATATTAAATCAAGCAAGCAAACTAAGAATAAAGGACCATTTATTATGACACCCTTGAAAAAGGCAAACGATCTTTTCAGGAAACCCTAAAACAAAACAGTTTCATAGACAGATATACAAGAAAGATATTAAAGCAAAATTAAGAACTGTGGTAGTCTAATTGTTAGATAAGCGGGCTTATGACTGGAAGGTCACGGGTTCAGATTCGACGGGAAAATCCGGGTGGGAAATGTGAATGGAAAACGTCCTTCTGCACCTATCATCAAGGTCTGCTTGAGCGAGGCCTTTAACCTCCAGTTGCTCTAATGGATGTCCCAGGTGTACACGTGTGTAACTGTGTGACTAGCTGGAGAGTGAGGCAGGATTCAGCAGACAACTGCCAAACACAGTTTAGTATGAAGATAAACATTATTAAGCAGCAGAGCAAACAAAGGAGTCATATTAAACCATTTTCAGAGATGGGTAGCAGCAGCAGCAGCATGTAAAAGGTAGTGGAGAGGCCAGAAATAGAAGCATTAAAAAAATTAGATATTGTCCATGAAAAGTGATACAGCAACGAAACGGTGAAAGGGTCCTTTACAGCACATTCCATTCACTAAATGCAGTGAAGTTCAAAGACAACTGGCCCCGTGACAACTTGACCTTTGAAACGTTTTGGCAGATGTGACAGGTAGAATCTGTATCATGGGCGGAGAATGAAGTTTGTGGCAGGTTCTTCAAATAGAGAGGAGTCAGACCAAGTAGGGTTTTATAAATGCTGACGAGGGTTGAATGACTTCTCCATTAATGCGTCTAGATCCAACAGACATTCACCGGGCTGAACGCAGAACACTACGGCCCGCCAGACCAAATCACACTGTACCTGTTCCAACTCCTGAATCTTGTAGTCTTTGGTCTGGAGGATCTCCAACACTTTCCTGTCCTTAGTCTCAGCTTTGTGCTTCTCACTGGAGAAAAGAAAGAGCAAAAAAAGAGAGAGCAGGCATGTGAGTCTACAGTCATCCAAAACTGAGAGTCACTCAGTGGTAAACAGGGCAATGCACACAGTGTAACCTAACAGACAGACAAATAGACAGATAGATAGACAAGGGGAAATATATAGCTTTTATTGTATATTTGTAGTGTCATACAGTATGCCTTGTCTGTACTATATGTGAAGTCCTGTTATCTTTTCTCTCGCACCTAGTGTGTGAATCCTGTATTGTGTAATTGTCTTGTAATGAGTCCGTGCCAATTATCAAGTTCAAATTCCTTGTGCACCTGTTGTACTTGGCAAATAAAAGTAACTCTGATTCTGATGGCTAACTGGACAATCTGAGACTAATATCCATAAAAAGACAAAATTAGATACCATTATATATCGCCAAAAAATGTCTGCCTAATAAAAGCTATACATTACCAACTCGATTGTCAATTTGAGTGAAAATACCCTCACTTACTATGAAAACACAGATGGCTCAGCGAATAACCCTGCTGCAGCACCAAACCTGAAATCAAATGTGCAAATATACCCTTGCCAAACACCCGCATCTTTCCCTACTGGACATCTCCAGGAGCTTACCTTTCTTTCTAGTCCACTACCGCCTCTTTCATCATGATGGACATTTAGGGAGAGAAGACAAAAAGAGCAGCAATTGGGGACCTGTTTGTTTCAGCTGCTTTGGACCACCAGGGGACACCCACCCCCTCCACTCATCACTCGCTCCTTCTACCCCTCCCTTCTTCTAGTCCTTTCTCTCCTCTCTCTGCCTCTTCTGATCGGCCCTCTCCCCTGGTAGACACTGAAATAAGTATCTGGTGTCCCTGGAGGAGCTGGAACGCAGGCTGGCCTAGCTACATCTCCTTGTATATCGGGCCGTGTTCACCATGTCCTGAGCAACCAACCAATCACTGTACAAGAGCCACTGAGGAGGGGGTGTGTGAACGGTGATTCCCAGCGGGCACCGGTGCTTGACTGGAGTCGACGCAATTACCATGTCAATATCCCCCTGCGCACCAGGTGATACGATACACACACACTCTCTGGGTGCATGTTCCCCCACCTGTCTCAGTGGACCAACACACTTTGATGGGTCTCCGACGGGGGCTATAAAGGAAGTGAAGAGGGTGTGGAAAAGGCCTGGGAGACGCAGGTATTGAAGGAAGTCTCTCTCTCTATACCGCTGCACTGTGTTTTACCCTGATTAAGGGCCTTCTAACAACTGACAGTTCTCAAAAGGCATTGGGTATGATACACAGCAATTATTAAGGGTATAGCCTACTTCATAAAGACCATTTCCATTTCATAAAGGCCATTTTCAGAAGAACAGTACTGCATGGTATGTTTAAAGGGCTACATCACATAAAAAACTGCAAATTTCTAACATATACTGTATATAATATGCAAGTATAATTGTGAACATGTATCTTATATTCCACAAGTATCTTGCGCAGTTTCAATTGGTTTAAGCGTTATTGAGAGTTAATGAATTTGTCTTTCAGAAGATGTGATTAGAACGCAAGTTAATTAGTTGTTTTATATTAGTAAATTGAAAGGAATACTTTGAAAACTTTAATTCAAACAAAACGTCATACACCAAATATCTAAAGAACCATATTAGAAAAATATTTCTGAGGGAATCATGATACACATGATAAGGAAAAATTGAATTCTAATGTATTTTTGCTGATAGGCCCCTATAGAAAAAATCAACAAGCACCCTTAAATGTTACATAAAGCTTTTCATCCATTAAAATGGTAGTTGCATCATATGTAAGAGGCCTTATTACAGAGAAACCAGAGTTAACTCTGTAATACCCTCATCTCAGCATCGAAGACAATTTGACAAAGACAAGACAAATAACTTTTTTCCACCAAGGAGGAATATATTTAAATTATGCTATTGTGCATTATCAGTAAAAACCTGAACCTCTGTTCTTTTAAGAAAGTTCCCATGCCACTGTATCTGGTGTAGCTTAGCCACCCTGCAAAAAAGGTCATATTCAATCTCACAATTTATCCGATAAAGACAAGCATTTGGCAGGAGTGTTTTGAGTGTCCAGAATGGGAGAGCCAGAGGAAGACTGTTTTCATTAAAAGGGTTTCCATGGTTGAACTGCTAGACCGGGGATAAGAAGGCTTAAATCAGCATCTGCACCAGATTCCACCGTAACCCCAGCAGAATGGCCAAGGTGCCTCAAACACCCCTTCAACGACTTTCACACATATTTCTCTTCACTTGCGAGATAAAGGAATTTTCAGCTGTTGAGCTTCTGAGGTAGCAATTTGAAAGATGAATCTACCCACCGCTCAACCACCAAACTGACAGCTTGGGTCAAGTCTGGATTGGCCACTTGCAGGCGTTTCCATAGGGACCACACAAACTCCTTGTCCGCCTGTGAAAAGAAAGATTTATACAAGAATTCAGGAAGTCAACAATTATTATTATAGGAGATTATGATTTTTCCTAAATTTGTTTCTTGCATAAAAGAAGATTTATCTCAATATTCAGTGAGGCCTATGAGGGAAGATTCAGCAACATCCCATCTCAGCTTTTCTTAATGAAAAACAACAAATTCAATAGGATGCTCAGTGACATTAGCATACGAGAGAAGGGGGGGAGCCAATCAATAATTTAAACATCTTGTACAAAATAGTTTTTGATCAGGCCTGCTCTCGCTAATTATGGGGCTGTCTTAACAGGGAGCTCCATCGCAGAGATGTGACCTTCGACTCAAGGGGAGCAAGCATTGACACTTGTCATTATGCACTATTTATGACTGGGGAGAGCTGGGATCCAAATCAAAACACAGCAGTCGAGCTTGCATTTTCTTTATTAATAAAGTGCTCTCCGGATATGTTTTTCTCTACAGCTCCAAAGTAACTCGCCCCGAAGAAACTTAAAACTGATGACAGAGAGAGTCATCTTCAAGTAGAGAGCCCAGCCAGCCCCTGACACATTTCCAATTCAAATTGTCTCGCTGGTTTTTCAAACATTTTTAAGCTACATTACATTTAATGAGGGACATCTAAAAACTACATTTTCTGACATTAAAAGACGGAATTATACCAAATCGACTTAATATAAAATTATCTGATAAATTATGTTCACATCATCATAAGATAAAAGTCGTCCCTCCCACTGGAATCTACTGGTCTCCAATTAGTACATGAATTTTAACCCCCTATTCAAAAGTGTCTAATCAATTATTTACTAAATGGCAGAGGCAGACCTTGATAAGACCATGGGCTGAACATATAAAGTGGAAGGACTGGTGGATCTCTGTCTACATATATGTGTATTTGTGTGGTGTGTGTGTGTGTGTGTGTGTGTGTGTGTATGTGTGTGTAGCGCAGGGGTGGGGTTTGGGGGATAGAGATCTCACCAAATCAGCCCTGCAATGCAGCTAACGACAAAATTAAGCAGCTTGGTTGACTTCAAATAGGTGGTCTCCCTCTGCTTGGCCTTTGGCTGCCATTAGCTGTTCCACATACCACTGTTCAGCCAGGACCCTCATCAAGGGCTCTCCTCTGCCGTATGTGTACTTAAAGATGCAATGAATGTGCGTTTGATGATCACTAAATTATTAATTGTGATTCCAGACACTGACACACCATGGGCTAAACATACCAAAGCGAGCCCTTGGAATTCAGCCACATATTAATAAAATTAGCATGGTCTAGTAGGAACATTTGCTGGCCAACAGATGAGCCTCTTTGTAGTTAATGGCAGTCCTGAAGTATGTCTTGCCAGAGACTTAAGACATCAATGGTATTCAAATGCCACTATTTAAATGGTACAGTGCACAACTAAAGGTCCCTATTAGATAGGCAGAATCACTGATGCTCTGCTCTAGACTAGACCAGACCACCAAGGATGGTTTCCATGTCAGTTCAACTGGGTAGATGTGTTGTAATGTGAAGGAGCAAGATACTTTAATCTGGACTGAATGAAATATCAGCAGTAAAGTAGTAGTAGGCCTAATATCTCGGCTGTTTGTACATAAAATTATTTTGGCTACAGTATGACTGTAAGTGGTACAGGAATGGACAACTCTTATCGTGGTAGGGACAATAAATATATTCGCATCTCTAATAGGGGCCCACACAGGGTACCCTATATAATCTAATAAGTTATAACTGGCAGAATGGGCCATGAGATCAGGATCAAACTGAAAAAAGAAGAATCAAAAGATTCACCAGAACTGTGAGTTTCTAACATTTTCTGAGCCACTGTGCATCTCTCACATACACAAAACTGTAGATATACAGAGATAAAACTTTGGGGGGGAGGGGGGAGGATATAAAAGATGAAATCATCCATGTGGACTTTAAGGTCTCAAAACACATGCCTAACATGATTAGTGAGAGTATATGGCCCAGTTTACTTGCTTTGAAGTTTCAGCATCATTGAAGCATACATGACATTGCTACATAAGCCCAAATGACATATGTCATATATGGCTGAAGTTTTTGTTTTGGGTGTTTTCCCTCCAAATTGGAAAGCCTAGTGGCTTTGATAATATTCAAGGTCTAGTATATACATAACATGTAACTTGCAAGGAATTTGTTTTGACTGCATTTTAATTTTCAATTATTCATACTCAATAATAGCGAATTGGGAGTGATGATGATTTACCTCTGTGAGAGATTCGGTAAGATTATTGTTTACCGAGTTACATACTGTAGGTGCACTGCACACACAGCTTTGCACCACTATGTGAGCCAGTCCCTGCAAGTCGGTGAGGATGCCCTGCTGCTCCTGCACATTACTGAATCAAATTGTCAAAACTCAAAATAATTAACTTCCAGATACAAACTACACTCTGCACAAAAGACAAGTAAGGCAATAGGTATATATATATATGCAGTTATATCCCAACAGTGGCACAATAGACAACAAAAGTTCCTGCTCTGTGTCTTATGGTGTTTATAGTATAATAACCAGATTGTAACACATCGTCTGCTGGACACCAGTGCAGTTTACCTGCATAGTAAGGTTGTGTACATATGCAAAGTGAGAGATGCTGGATTCAGGTGAGTCGACTCATGTTATTAGGCACCACCTGGTGGTGAGCATGCAAGGTCACCATCTCTCAATCACTGAATCAGGAAATCAGAGAGAAAGGTGGGATCTCAAGCATGCTTATGAGCGCTTTGTGTGTGCGTGTGCATGTGTGTGTGTGTTTATGCATGAACAGAAAGAAGGGACTCACAATTTATTAAAGTGCACCATGGAAATAGAGAGATTTGCAGCACACTGTTTACTGGCATTCCTGTGTATTCTTAAAAAGGATGGCCTGTGATCTTACAGACTTTTGCAGCAATGAAAAAACAGCAAAACAGTTAAAAACACAGTGCAATTTAGTGAAATAAACTCATCTTTCACCATTAACCCACTGTATATAGATGTTTGTCAATTTCAACAATTTCAACTTACAGTTGCAACAGTTATCAACTTCAGAACTTATCTTGTTAAGTACTGAATTGAAAGAGCATCGTACCAAGCATCCACAAAACTGATCGCATTAGAGGTTATTATGAAACATTGCTAGCTTATCAGCATACTTCCCAGCATGCATTGTATTTGAGTTAACTCACCAGAAACCCTTTTTCTTCTAGTCTGAATAAAGTCACAGGATAGAAATTTGTTATGTTTGTATCTTAGGTGAATCACAGATCTATTTTTGATCCAAAATGGAAAATAATAACCATGATGAAAATTGGTTTCCTGTTCAATCCCTATGCCCCATACTGTACAGATTTGAGAAATCTGATAAAGTGGAGTTGTCATTCTCTTTTAGACATGGCAAGCACTATCCACCTCTTGTACTCAGACGCGCAGTCAGCTGCTTACTTTTTGGCACATGGTATAGTAATTAAACGTATGTGACACATGAACAACTGACATTAAAAACCTTCCCACTGGTGCAAGAATACAAAACACCGGAATGCCTTTCATCAATTAGTGGAATAGATTCACATTAGAACAACTAATGAACACTGACCTAAATATTTAGTACTATTTCAGTCAACTTAAAACTTTAGGCAGCAAGGAAACTAGTTTTAAGTTGGAAGGGCCTAATATTTTTGCAGTGAGTGTTGCCCTGTGTGTTTCTTTCTCTTTTGCAGGTAACAGAATAAAAGCACATGCTGCAACAGCGTGTACAGCCATTCAAATACACACACATGTATCCACACATTTAAACTGACCTGGCATTGCATTAACTCATCTGATAAACTCTTCACTTGATCTTCCAACAGCAAGACGCGAGTGTCGTCTTTGGATGCCATTGTAGGGCTGTAAAACAAGCAAAATAACAAACGGCATTAGTTTTGAGCCCTTGGTAAAAGGCAGAAGACTTGCAGCATAGGGGAAAGGCTCTGGATGTACTGGTGACACGTCATCAACAGGTGTCAGGCGGTCGCGTCACAGCGGTAAGGACACAACAAATCTGAAATGCAGCGTCTTCAACACGGGGGAGAGTTAACGTTAGTTGTATCACTTCGAAGGCAATATCCACATGGGAAGTTTGCTTTCTAGATATTGCTGACTCGAACACGGAGATTGACTCCAGCTAAGCAGACTAGACTGTTTTAGGCAAGGTGGACAGTGTGGACGTCTCTTACCTCTTGGGTTGGGACAGCTTGCCAGCCGGTCAGCTATCACCACCGTCTCTCTACAGCACTGTACTAATACAAAACAGTGCTACCGTAGCTAGCTAACGTTAGCCACCTAACAGACATTCATGCAGTCCGTTTCCCTGTTCTGTCGACAACCTTCCGCGTGAAAAGCCCATGCCCTGAACAGTGTCATAACATGTCCCAACAGTAATATATTTCGTCACGCACATAAAAATATGTATTTCACCTTTTATACAAAACATAAACAAACTTTCTTAGTGAATACCACCGTTGTCAAGAGCTACTGAGACGCTGTCCTTTCAAACAAGCCCGCTGCTTTCCGTTTGTGTTCCCTCGCGTCATCGTGTTTCCGTCATTTCACGACAGTCCCCGGTAATGTACGGCATTACCCCGGTCCTTAGAATATAACGGCTGCCGTTAGAATAATGTAGAATTATGGTCAGTGATTGGAATGCATGCTTTTAAAGGCACATGACGAAAAGGTTTTATTGTAACTTCTTGTAGTTCATGTTTTTGTTTTATTTGGAAATAGATGCTTTATTATAATTGAATAATTTATGTTGAATTCAACTCTGAAGGATGTGGATTTGCTTTAAATTTAGTTCAAAACATCTGTTAAACTCGTTTAGCAGAGTTAGAACTATGCACAAATATTAGTTTGATAATATCAAATGGACCAGGGGAGTAAAGTTTTCAGACCCTCATTTGATGTCATTACTTTTTCACACCCCTCCAACGATTCAGTGCCAGTAACAACACCCACTCTTGCCATGTCAGAAGGGCCAGCTGCCACCTTATGCACCTTGGTTGGCAACCCTGCTGAATTGGCCAGTTGACTCGTTGAATTAGGCCGTGTCTCCTGCTGGGCTGTCATCAGAATTACTTTAGTTGAGTCTAAGCCAAGAAGACCAGTTCTACAAGGCTGAGTAAAGACTGAGACCAAAGGAGGTCAAGGCCAAGTCCAGACCACCATGGGTGAGTCTATCAGACCATTGCATTTAATTGGCAGGATATATTAAATAATATGTGAGAGAATTCAAATCATACTTTATCAGAGTATTTTCTCCTGCAGTGGATGGAGAAAATATGAATATGCTATCATTCATTCATTCATTATAATCTACCCACTTAATCCATTTCAGGGTTGCAGGGGGCTGGAGCCAATCCCAGGATGCACTGGGTGAATGGCAGGGACACCGTCTCTTGCAGGCAGACACTCATGTTAATAGTTATTGGCAATTTAGAGTCTCAAAGCCAGCTAACTTGTATGTCTTTAAAATGTAGGAGGAAGCCCTCACGAAAACTCATTGACAAAATGTACTAATTGTAAGTCTCTCTGGCCAAAAGCGGCTGCTAAATGAGGTAATGTAACGTAATGTAATGTAATGTAAAACAGAGAGAACATGCAAAGTCCACACAGAAACGGACAGGAACCCGGGTCCTTCTTGCAGGGAGGTGACTGAGTCAATACGTCCTTTTTGTACATTGAATGAATATGGAATTAAATACACTGACACTGAGCAGTGGCAGAAACCTTGACAAAATACATTCAAGACAAGTATGAGACCACTGGAATCTGAACTGGATACAGATCTCAAAATCAGACTCCTGCCTCCTGAGCTGCAAGAATCATGTTTGGATCATAAAATATAATGGATCAAAATACTAATTTGGATCATATTCCTCTATTTTAATAGGTAAAATGGTTGATGGACACATCACACATCACATCCCTGTCACTTAAGGTACATTCTAAATGGAGAGTAGGGATGGAAATCACCAAAGCCATCCCAACAAGACACAACCACAGTATCCAAGCCATTCAGTAACATTGTGATTGTTGTTTTTCTGCACTGACTTTTGCATCTCAAAACTGACTTATTGTAATTTATTATTCCATTTTAATTTAATTTGATTTCAGTTAAAAACTGAAATATTATCCCTAAGGAATTTCCCCCCCAAAAACAACTATTCTTATGAGTAATAAGCCATAACTCAACTGGTAGATAAAATTCAAGGCCTTTCAGACTTTCAAGCAGTTTTTCAGTTCTGCTTTTTCCTTCAATGACATGCTTCTCAAGAATGTCACCACATGGTCTTTCAAAAGAAGTCTAAATGAAAATACTGGGCGAACACAACTACTATTAGTACTACTACTACTACTACTACTGCTACTACTAATATAATAATAATAATAATAATAATAACAACAATGATCATATCAATTAGAATAAGAACACATGGTATTCATAGTGTACTTAAATTAAACAAAACAGCAGTGTAATAATATGACAGTCAATAGTGAAATGATAAAACCTCACAATATACCCGCAACAGAATAACTTTTTTTTTTAACTTGCATAGTATGTATCACAATAGAGAAACATTCAAGAAACTGAAACATTCATGGAAAATATAGTGAAAGTTTTGTGATATTATACTGAACTGATTTTTCCCCCAATGCCAAGTGGCAGTTCCCGTGTGCCCAGAAGTGCTGTTTTACAAGACCATAAATCCCCTTTGTCATATCAAAGCTCAGCAGCCACGTGAACGACAGTAAAAAGATGTGATATTGATCTTTATATTGCACTTTATAGCCCATACTTTATTTATGTAAGTTGTTTTTTTCTTTTAATGGACAAAGTGATACCCCACCCTTGTTGACTTTTGCTTTATGTTTTATATGTTTTTAATGATCCCTTGTAAAGTCAAAGGCAAAGTTTCTTTTCTGCTTGGATTACGGACAATAAAATTATGAATTTTGAATCCATACTGTTGGCTTTGAGAACCGAGTGCAGGCAAGAGAAAGCCAAATCATAAAAATGAACAAAGACGTGTGTGCTTGACATCTGTTTTGCTGGTGAGACAAGACAACTCCATATTGTATGGCTAATGCACTTTAGTGTCAGGCCAGATTTGGAGAAGCGTAAGAGATAGAAATGAAGAAATATGAGGAATGGCGCTCCTGTCCACTCAGACAAATGTTGGTTCATCTGCTCACTGCTTCGCACACACACACACACACACATACACGCACGCACGCACACACACACACACACACACACAGAACAGTGACAGAACAAAGGAGATATTCAACCAGACGGTGGCGGACGAAAACCTCACTGCTTTCAGGTGGCCATCAAGAGATATGGACACAATACATGACAAAATAATCAATAACCAATTTAATGTACCACTACATCACTGATTGTCATGCACTCACACTGCTTTATAAGAACACAGCGTTTACTTATGCATTATATCAGCACT
>OMOV01097089.1:0-13854 GCA_900312565.1 Beryx splendens | reverse complement strand
GTGTGTGTGCATGTGTGTGTATTCATTTTATTACAGCATATTTTCTGAGGAAGAAAATGACTGAATTTTTGTATCACATTCACTGACTCAGGATCTTTATTTATCAATTGAATACGTAGGGGAAAGTGTAGAAGGTGAATAGGTAGGTAGAATTCGTAACATCTTTGGCTATAAACTATAAGAGACAACTTCTCTCTGCTTGACCATCAGTACCAAAAGTTGGATTTGAGTGAGCAACAGTGCAGTAGTGGCTTGTATCGACAGCAAAAGTTCATCCGTGTCATTTTAAGCAGGTCTTGCCCTTCAAGAATCTGTTTATACCCATAATTGATATGCTCAAAATTTAGACTTGGGGTATATATGTAATGACAAGGCATCAAAGTGACAATGAAGTATATTCTTACTGTTAAATGAATAAGACTAATGGATTAATGGTGTGTGTTCAGCGTGGCATGGAGTGATAAAAAAAAGCCTGTTGTACATGGAGCCACACCAAGGCCTTCTGGCAGCCGAGGTGGCCTCCCTTGAACTGACAATGCCAGCAGTGTTTAGTTTCACAATACTTGGCAACGCTAATACAGCAATGTACAGCTGTGTCAGGTAGAGATTTTATGTGATTCATATTTAATGTTCTACCTCCAAAATGACTAAAAGCTCAGGGAATAATAATTTTATACTATGCGTTGATGTTTTATTCACCGTATTGTCTTTTCTTCCTTTCATTCTTGTTTAAAATATAACATCTCTCTGTTGATGAAACATTTTTATTGCTTTAAAATTTCACATTCAAAGAATCAGTGATTCAAAAGGACAACAGCACTGACAACACCAACAAACAACTTTCTTTTCCTGTTGATAGGTAGTTTACTTCACAGCCACTTTTCCCTACGTGATGTTGGTGGTTCTTTTGGCCCGAGGACTGACTTTACCAGGAGCTATGGATGGCTTAGCGTTCTACCTGTACCCTGACCCCACAAGGTTGGTGGACCCTCAAGTAAGTGACAAAGCACCAAATCAAACATTCAGCATGAACATCAACAATATCTGCTATCAAAACTCTCTCACCAGAAGCCAGATATACTGTATTATAATTCTTAGTTTAATTGGTGAAAGTTTACTTATACTTACATTCAAACATTGACGTTTTCGCACCTACTTATAGGTTTGGATGGATGCAGGTGCACAAGTGCTTTTCTCTTTCGGCATTTGTCAGGGGAGTTTGACTGCTTTGGGCAGCTACAATCAGTATAACAATGATTGCTATAAGTAAGTCTTTTGTGCTTTTTTAAAATCTTTGTTAAATTTACTTTCACTTCCTTGATACGCTTCATCACAACATGCACAGGAATGGCCTGACATTTTGCAAGTTGTTTTGCTCTAGGTTTCTCAATTGCACATGATTATGACTTGATTCACTTCCAGCTGTCACAACTTGTCTATGATTGATTGATTGATTGTGTTGAATATCTAAATATGTGTTTATTTTCCCAGGGACACCTTTTTTCTATGTCTGGTGAATGGTGGGTCCAGCTTTGTGGCAGGGTTTGCAATCTTTTCTGTGTTGGGCTTCATGTCCTATGAACAAGGAATACCAATATCTGAAGTGGCTGCCACTGGTGAGAACACCACTATACCACACATATTATATACACTCAGTGACCACTTTATTAGGTACACCTCTCTGTTTACGCAAACAGCTTGCTCCTCCAGGCAGTGAGTCATGTGTAAATAAAGCACAAGTATAAGGCACGCAGACAGGGTGGAGAAGTTCAGCTACTGTATGACTAAATGTTTCTGACGGTTGGTGCCAGACGTCCTGATCCTGAGTAACATCTCAGAAACGGTCGACCTCTTATGTTTTTGGAACACTAGTGTTTACAGTTTACTGAGAAGGGTGTGGTAATCAAAAAACAGTCAGCTGCAGTCCTGAGGGTGATAATGTCTTGTTTATGAGAGTGGTCAGAGGAGAATGGCACGTTCAAGCTTACAAGCGGGCCACAAGTATGCACACAGCTCAGTACAACAGCGATGTGCAGAGGGGCATCTCAGAACACACAGCTCGTCAAATCTTGAAGCTGATGGGCTGCAGCAGCAGACCATGCCAGGCTCCATTCCTGTCAGCCAAGAAGATGAGGCAACAGTAGGCACAGGATTACCAAAACTGGATTACATAGTGGAGATATGCTGCCTGGTCTGACAACGCCTTTTTTCTGTTGTAATTTGCTGATGGCAGGGTTAGAATTAGGCAAAAACAACATGAATCCATGGATCCATCCTGCCTGGTGTCAGCAGTACTGACTGGTGGTGGTGGTTTAATGGTGTTAGGAATGTTTTCTCGGCCCACATTAGGCCCCTTAGTACCAGTCGAGCATCATTTGAACACCACAGCGAACCGAATCAATGTTGCTGACCAGGTGTATCCCTTCATGTCTACTGTCCAGCCTTTTTCAAATGGATTCTTCCAGCAGGATAATGCACCATGTCATTAGTTTACTCCACTTTAGTTTACTCCAGTGACCTTTGCAATCCCCAGATTTCAACCCAGTATAGTGCAGGTTTTGGATGAGGTGGAGCAGGATGTTCGCAGTATGAATGAGGCGCCCTGTGGAACATTTTGGCTCCTTGTTAAATCCATGCTTCGAAGAATTCAGTTTTTCTGGTACTAGCTAGAATAAAGTGGCCACTGACTGTATGTTATCTTTCATCGCATATTTACACAATAAGATGAATATGCTTGTTCCTAAATACTGATATCTAAGTTGTAGTCTTATAAAAAACGGATGCTTCTACGTGGAGGTCACAGGATGGGAAGTGATGTTAAATGATTGAATGTGTATCAAATTACAGGACCTGGCTTGGCATTCATCGCCTATCCCCGGGCAGTAGCTATGATGCCTTTACCTCAGTTATGGGCTATATGCTTCTTCATCATGGTCATCTTGCTGGGAGCGGATACTCAGGTGAGGTGAAAATGCCTTCCATTAAACGACTGTCAATCCTCTAACTAGTTTTAATTCTTTTGCTAATCATCTTGGTTGTCAGTTATTGCTCGTATCAAGAGGTTGGGTTTATTCTCACCCAGCGGTCTGTGTCCCGAACAGTTTGTCAGTCTGGAGTGCCTGATGACTTCGGTGACAGACATGTTCCCAACTGTTTTTCGAAGAGGTTACCGTCGAGAGTTGCTGCTGCTTTGCCTCTGCTCCGTTTGCTTCTTTCTCGGCCTCCTCCTTGTCACAGAGGTGAAACCTTTAATTTGTCTCTCCCATCAGTAGTGGTCTGTACAAAATGATTCAAAGTTAGCCTATTTAATGTTCAAAAACACATTTGGAATTTGGCCCAAAAATATTACTCCATTTATCTGTTATTTAGCGTTTATAGTACTTCAATACTGACTAATTCAGCAAAATGAGATTTGTACAGGAGTGCTGCTTATTTTGTCGGCTCTATAACCGCTCTCTCTTCTTGCAGGGGGGATTGTATTTTCTTCAACTTTTTGACCATTACGTTTGCAGTGGCAACAATCTTCTTCTTCTTTCAGTGTGTCAGTCGATAGCCATCGGTTGGATATATGGTGAGTCACTATGGTTATCTAGCATTAATCAAACATGGTAAACTTCAGACAATTGTTCTTTTTATGCATGTTGCATTAGTAATTTATGACGTCACTCTCCCAGATTTATTAGTTTTGTTTTGGGGGGTTTTCAATACATAAAAGTAATTGGGCAAGACATTCAAAAGATAATCCCTCTGTAGTATACATTAAAAACTCATTCAGTCCTCCAGGCTTATAGTTGCAGGCTAGTCAAATGCACATGTGCCATGACGATATTGTATCTTGGTAAAATAGATTGGTAAAATGTATTGCACTCATAATATGTTTATTTCATTACATGCTTAAAATAGAGACTGTTAATGACACAATTTTTACCCCAAGGGCCATTCCACTGTTACAAACCATAACATTTCATCACATTCATAAAACTGTCGACATGTTCTCATATCGTATGATCGTATGATACCTTACAAAAAGTTATGATTCATACTAGCGAGCACATCACTTATCACTGCACTAAAACATCTTTGGTTAAGGTTAGGAAACTAATGCCATTTGGTTGAAGTTAACAAGTCAACAAGTTGCCTTGTTGGTTTTTCCCCAACCGCAGAGCACCTTGATTTGTGTGAGAACCCATTGGAGTGTTTTTGTTTTCTTTAGTGATGTTTTGAAAAGTTCTTGGCACGAGTTTGGAACTGAGCCCAGGTCACCAGAGTCAAAGGCAGATGTCTGCGCCCCCATCCATCACCCCAACATTCATGCCTTTCCTTTCCACTGTGCTCAAACTACCGCCTGCTTTAGTCACATGAGTCCTTATTTTGCGGTGTCTATCACCCTTCTCTTCTTACAGGGGGTCCATTTGCATGAACCCCATTTCCTGTTTCACTCAATCCGTAGAACACCAATCCAAAATTAGGGTGCACTACTTTTCTATAGGTACGAATTTGATGTGAGATCAGGCTGCTCTAGATCAAGAAGCCTGGAAAAACAAAATAATTAGTGACACACTACTCATCAGATGCACATGTGCACTTAAACATGCGCAGCATGCAGTCGACCTTCATAACATTGTTGTGGCTTTTAACAAGCACACAACGAGGCCACTGAGAAGCCTATCACCGGAAGGTCACAAGATGGGCTGCTGCTTCTGTCTAGGTTTATGTGTCAGTTATTTTCAGCAAACCTGAAACAAATGAGTAAACACACCACCACTGCCAAAAATAATGTTGACCCTTTTGGGGAATAAGTCAGGGGTCGGTCACGGTGTATTTGGATAGTCCAGTGTTGATCAAGTGACTATAATGTGTCGCTAAAAAGTCTACTGAGTTTCAAATGATTCTCATAATTGCATGAAAAGTAGTCTATAGATGCTCGATGTCTGGGTTGGGGTTAATCTTTGGGTTGGGGTTATTGTTAGAAATAGGGTGAGGTTAGGGTTACAAACTCTGTTGAGATGCAGCAAATAGGCAAGTGACCCTTTGTTGAACATCTACTTTTTGTCACCTGATAGTTGAGTATGAACATTAGATTATCCAAATAAATTGTTACCCAGCAGTCTATTAGAAACACAAAAACAGCACTCATGCTTCAGCTCAGTGTAGGGAGTCAAGCTTGTGCTCCGTCTAGTGGATCGTCTTCCAGCGTCGACTGAAACCCACAGACACTGAAGGAGGTTAATGAAGTGCGAGTATGCCTTGTTGTCCACTCCTGGCTCTCTCCGCCTCTTGACACATGTTCAATCCATGTTCACACACATTTTATTTGTGTAAAATACTTTTGTAATACATAGTTTTACATTTTAGAGGTAATGCCCCCAATACTGGCCATCTGTACCATAGGAGTCAAGTGTACCTGAAAATAATCACACAGCTTGAAAATACTTAAAGCTTAGGCCTACCATGTTTGAAAATCTCATTGTAAACAACTTGAAGTGATTAAATTATGCAAAGTTTTCCCAACATTTTAGCGTGTCTGCAGTGTTTTAAAGCTACAAGTGTTTTATTCATTACCATGTGAGATCAGTGTTGACCCTCCTCCAATAGCTTACACTTCTTTGGTGCCTATACACAACTAGACATGCACTTTGTCTCAGAATCTCACTCATGTGGTCCTTTGTCACTGATTTTCCATATACTCACTCCGCAGTCTGACTCCTATGTTCTCTTCCCCATACATGTTTGTTCTTCCCATCACTCAAGTCAAAAGACGACTTTCTCATTTAAGCTTGATGGACATTAGAGTCTCTTGAGGAGGGGTGTTTGCTCTCATGGGCAAACTCTCTTTGATTTTGAATCCTTACGAAAGT
This sequence comes from Beryx splendens, assembly GCA_900312565.1. Lineage (NCBI taxonomy): Eukaryota > Metazoa > Chordata > Actinopteri > Beryciformes > Berycidae > Beryx > Beryx splendens. The sequence continues at coordinate 7,996 of OMOV01097089.1, read as the reverse complement.
TCAAGAGAACACTATACATTCACTTTCAAAACCACATCTACTTCACAAGGCCCACTTTTCAGTCTTCATGGTAAGGGTGAGAAAAATACTTAATGTGGTGACACTGTGTCAACTGCTGCCTCGTTAAAGTAGGTTAAATATACTAATTGTTCCAGGTTGCAGAAAAGTTACTGTTGCCTCTGTCTCTGTTGAAAAGTTACTGTTGCACCATTAAAGACGAGGTTAACCGACAAACTGATTGAATGATATCACAAAAAAAACCAAAGAGCAAAAAAGAAAGAGCACTTGTTCTCTTTACATTGTGAAGGGACTTAGACCTATACTGAAATTCACCAGATCATAAAAAATTTAAAAGATGTTCTAAAAATACTCCCAGAATTATGAATCTTTACACCTTAGCAGTGGATTTTCATTAAATTCCCACAGTTCTCTTCTTTGTATTCAGAAAGAACTACTCCATCTACTCTGTCTTTACATAAAATCAATCATAATGTGACTGTACATAATCTGTATTTACAGAATTGTTTTTTTATCTAAATGTGTTTAAAACAGGCTGCTTACTTTCCATTTTATTCACAGGTGCAGATAGTCTGTATGACAATATTGAAGATATGATAGGCTATCGCCCCGGACCACTAATGAAGTATTGCTGGGTTTATGTTACCCCTGCTGTTTGTCTGGTGAGTGAACCACCCTGTAAGAGAAAACAAGCAAATAGTCTGGTTTATTTTAGCATAACATAGATGGCAACACACATCATCATTTTTCAGCTGTCATTAATCATGTCAAGGAAGAGATTAAACACATCAGCGTGTTAATCTATTTAAAGGATCATACAGCTGTTTGACATGTGATTCCTGTATCACTATTCCTTTGGTAGGAGTTATGTGTCACACCATTTTTGCCATCTGTTGCCATTATTTTATTTATATTTTGTAGCTATTTTGTGCCAATTACTCACTGCTCAGACAGAGGGTCATTCATCAAACAATTGTGGGGAATCACGTAAGGCTTTAACCCCCCCAAAAATATATTTCCCCGTGCTCATATCTTCTCAAAATTGTGAATAGTTTGTTTATTTATTTATTTGTTTATTTATTTATTTATATAGCCCTTCATCACAAGCATGTCTCAGAGGACTTTATAGAGAATGAGTCTAGCTAGATCTAACTAAACACAATCAGTGAACAAAACTGAACAAAGTTTTATAGGACAGGCATAGTGAAAAACACAAGGTAGACAAGAGCAGATTTTAGCAAGACAAGCTGTTCTACAGCCTAACCTACCCGGCACCCCCAGCCTTAGACCCTAATGCACACAAGGAAAAACTCCAGAGAAAACCTTAGTAGGAAAACTTGGAAGAAGCCTTGGGCGGGCTGAGGCAAGTAGGGATCCCCCCCGGGACGGCTTGGCGTGCAATAGGTGCCGGGCAAAACACTGACAGAGTCATGAACAAAAATGACAGGAGAGAACAGAGAGAAACAAACAAAAGGAAAGTGAGGCGGCATGCAGCGATGAGAAGGGGGTGGGATCCGTGCTAGAAATCCAGAGAGACGAGAGCAGCAGTTGAAATTCAGCGTCCAGGTGGGAACAGCGGCAGGGAAAAGCAGGGCCAGCACTGAACAGATATGCCAAATCTCTCCAAGTAGGAAGGGTGGCAATAGGTTGGTAGTATCCTGGGAAAACAGGCTTTTCCAGGCTCATAAGTCAGAGAAATAATAGTAAAACACATCAAGGAAAGACTTGAAAATCTTCATCTTTTTACACATCAAGCAGAATTGATGAAGGTTTTATCAAATTTCTTTGGAAAGTCATTTGTGTTTTATTTGCGTACAGAGTCTTAATAGCTGAATAACCTAATGTATAGTCTATTAACAGCTGAGTGTGTGTGTTTTGGTTTAGTTTCATCTGATTTTTTCTGCTTATAACTGCAGTATCAAGTGTTGAAAGCGGATTTCAATCAAACTGAAATTGTATGATAATAACTGTCCCTTTTGTTCCTGTCAGGGTACCTTCATTTTTTCAGTGGTAAAGTACAAGCCTCTCAAGTTCAACAAAACCTATGTCTACCCAAACTGGGCTTATGTTTTGGGCTGGTGCCTCGGACTCTTCTGTGTTCTCTTGGTACCTCTGTGGGTCATCTTTAAGGTTTCTCAGATGAAAGGAACACTATGGCAGGTATGTCTTACTTGAATTTCTACCATGCAGGTCATTCTTACACTGGAAAGAGTTAATACTTAGTGATGAAACTGGTGAAACTATGCACATGAGTGACTCTTTTTTTCTGAAAAGTTGCTCCATTAAACAATAGTGAGGTTGTAACTTCTCTGATAGAGCTTTATATGTAGACAGAAGGTAAAGCACTGAAAATGTAGCATGCATATATCACCATAATCAAGGACAGGGAGGAGGGATGCCTCAACAATCATCTTTCTAGTCTCAAAGATAAAATAAGATTTATTCCTTTATAGAAACCCAAGTTTACTTCTGAAACTGATTGTCAAACTGAAACTGTGATTTTAAAAGAAAGACAATCGCCAGTCCAAATGCCTAGATACTTGTAGCGGGGACTTGTTCAATTTGGACTTCTTTTATAGTACAAATTTGCAGATCATTGAATTGGAGAAAAACATACATTTGGTTTAGAACTAATTTCAGCTCTGCAAAGGAATTTGGAATTGAATTGAAACCAAGCTGCAGGTCATTCATGGCCTGTAGAAGTGTTGGAGTAGAGGGATAAATAACATTGTCATCAGCATAAAGATATAATTTACCTTTACCTGGATTAAGACCAATATTGTTGATATGAATATCAAAAAGTATCGGGCCAAGAACAGAACCCTGGGGTACACCCTTACAGACACTGAGAAAAAACTTAAATAAAACCCATCTACACAAATGTATTGTGTCCTATCCGTTAAATACTTATGAAACGAAGAATGAGCATTGTGTCGGCATTGGGGATGTCTAATATGCAAATTAGATACTGTCAACAAACCAGAGAAAAGTGACTATGTGCTACTAGTCACTCTGTTTCCTCCCGTCGGTTTAACTGTTTTTGGGAGGTCATCATTACAGCCGGTAAATATGAACCTAACCTGTTTTACCTAACCTACTTTACACTGGTCCATCCTCCACAGGGTAGAAGCCTGGATGAATGTAGGATGAACTCTAATCCTCCCTGTCACAGACACAAGGGCCATAAAATCTCCAGGATTATCCCAGACCATTTCAGGGTCCATAAAACTTCTGTTGACCAACTTATCCTCTGAGTTAAAGGATAAATCCCTCTGCAGAGAGTTCTCCGTGGGCTTCAACCCCACCTTTTTATGGCAGGAGAAGGTCTTTGATTCCATCTCTGATCGCAGGAGCCACGACAATGGTGATCTCAGCCAACATCCATCAGTCTATTCAAACGCAGGGAATGGTCAACAGTGTCAAGGGCCTTGAAAAGGTCAACAAATAGAGCAGAACAATGTTTGTTATCTAATGCGTTTACAATGTCATTTATCACTCAAGAGGCTTCTGTAATACTGTGGCCAGACTGATAAAGACTTCAAATGGGGGGGGCCACTAGAAAAGCTTTTATTTGAGAATTTATCAGACATTCTAAAATTTTTGCTGAACAGGGGAGTCTAGAAATAGGACAATAGTTATTTAAAACACTAGGCTCACCCCCTTGGTTCAGTGGAAGTACGTTAGCATTTTTCCAAATCTTGGGTACTACACCAGAGAGAACGAACAAGTTAAAGATATGGGTCTGGGACCAGGCAGTCACCGGTGCGGAAAGCTGCAAGAGAAAAGGATCAAGCCTGTTAGCTCCAGTTGATTCTTTATAGGGTTAAATACTTTCCAATGAACAGGAATAAAGAGCTCTCTTTTCATAGAGTACATTGGAACCCAAATCAATAGGGAAGGAAAACGGTCTACACCCCCTGCTTGTAATTCTGCCAAGAGTGCCAAGAAAAGGGGTTAGTCCTCTTTCCTACGGCACTTCTAGTCACTTATTGCCTACCATGTTTGTTTTTCACCATTAAGTCCAGTTCTTTCGATCTTGTGCACCGGTAACTCAGGCCTGGGCTCAGCTCGGCCAGCTTAGACCTGCATACAACACATGCAACACATGTATGCAACACATATGATAGGTTATGCTGTTGTTTCTCGTGTTTATAACCAACATTTAAAAACATCATATAGATGTTTGGAGACAGGCACAGCTAGACATAAGACAAGACAAGACAAGCCTATTAATCCCCTTGGGGAAATTTGAGAACATCAGCTTGAGTTTGCTTTAACACAGTTTTGCATTACCTTGTCTTGTTAATTAACGGTTTATTTCCTGTCACTTTGTGTATGAAAATGCAAAGTTGATCATCAACCTAGGTTGGAGAAGGAAATGATGAAAGAACACTTGGCAAGAGTGGCATGGGCTATGATACATTTATTGAATACTTGAAACAACTCTCAACTAACAATGTTGGATACTTTATTTTTATTTCTTTATTTTTATCAGCAGCAAAAGACAAGACGAAATTACTGTCAGATTTGTTCAACCTTTATTGTGACAGAACTGTTACAATTTATTATTTACTGTATTTCTTTATTTAATTAAAAAAATACTACTACTTATTACTTTTTAGATGAAGTTGATGCTTTTAAAACCTGGGTGAATATAACCACAATGGGCAATAGTTGGCAACATACTCCCCTGTTTGTACCAGTATATTGCCTTTATACTGTTTGGGTTTATTCCTTCAGTGAAACGGTGTAATTGAATTGCTCAACATTGTGGCTTTAACATTTTGACTATTGTGAACTGATGTTTATATTGTTTTACCTCCAATGTATTTCCACAGAACCTCAAACAGCTGTGCCGCCCTGAAAACAAGACCCACAGCACAAAGCAAACCTCTGAGCAATGCCCTCTGAACCCGGACAACGCCCTCATTCCTGCCACCAGCGAATACAAGGGAAGTGGTGGAGTCGAGATGGAGATGCAAGTGTGAGAAATTGATCATATTGAAACATGTCTAAAATATGGTCTTTTAATTTCAAACTCTTGGCTTTGTAAGCTAAGCATTTTTAAGAAATTATGATGAGCAATACATTCTGAAGATTTTCAACTTTATTGGGTTGCTGGCATTAAGCCTGCAGTCTGCACATAGGATGACTCTTGTATCATTGTGAAATACTCTTTTGCTGCCGGCCTATAACGTCTTGGTGAGCACATTTAGTGGACAAAATGTAGACAAAATTAAGTGTTAGCAGTTAAAGCAAAATATTAATATTGATAATTAAGTTAAAGCGATATTTTCATGTTTCTGTATGCCTCCTCCATAGAGGTTCAGGAGAAGCCAAACTTAATAATACTGTCCTGGAGATCTGCTCTCACCACCACACATATTCAGGCTTTTCCCCCAGAAGAAAAAGGAAAAAATTAATATATAAATAAATGATTACAATGAAATTAAAATTTTCTTTTCCCCAAACCTGAATGTGTTCGTCTTAGCATCAGTAGCATCAGTATTGGTATATATATCTGGACTTTTTTAAACTTTACAAATCATTTATATGAGAAAGCATAGATATTTTATAGATACTGCAAGAGCCAGTGTTCACCTGAAACTGGGTGTCAGCTGTTGTATTTATGCAATACTGTATGCCTGTATCCTGTATAAGTGATGGTTACTCTTTTTTATTCTTTGATATTTTGACACACCCTACCCCTATATCTGAAATGGTTTTACCTGTTCTAGTTTACTGCAGCTGCATGTCCAAGACAGGCTTCAATTAAAGTACTTATGTTACTACGTTATCTGTATCATCTAGATCTATCTATGTCTTTTTATGAGTGCCACTTGTTTGATTTATGTGAGAAAGCTGGAGTTTCATGGCATCTGATTCCTCGTAAAGAACACTGTCATAATTCTCCAAAGGGATATCAAAGGTGTAACTGACAGGAGAATTAAGGTAATTCCCAAGGAATTCGCCAAAGGCGTTAAAGTTAACAAATAATCTTCTCAGACAGTCAGTTTAATAATCAGTATAATCTATTATGTCAGTGTGAGCATTACTTATAGTCTCATGGCTTGAAGATTTTTTAAAGTGCAAACTGAATACCAAATAATTGCACATGCAAGATAACCACCATGGGGTGTTAGAATATAATCCAAAGCACCAGTAAGAAACAAACTTTAAGAAAATAAGTTGGGTATCCAAAAGTACATATAGACATAGACACAAGAATCCCAAGATAAGACAACTGTTTGAAAAGTTAACACCTGTCATTTTGGCCGAACAAAATGGTCACCTTCACCAAAATGGTCACCTTCAGTAAATTGTGGAAAAAGTCATCATTCTGTTGTTGATTTCTCTCATCATGTCAAGTCACTCAAATGAATGGAAGTTGGAAACCATGCTGCTGATGTTGAGTTATTAGAGGAACGCCCCAATAGTCCTCCTGCCTTACAATCTTTGACAGTCTTTGTCACAGTAAGTTATTTTTGATAAGCTGTTCTGTTCTGTTCTTTCCACAAGTAAAGAAACAACTAGGTTCACTCTGTCAAGTGTCTGGACACAATCATGAGAGTGCAACCCATGTTTTGTTTTGAGTTTGTTTTTTTTGTTGAGAATTGTATTCATGCTATAAGAAATCAATAAATGTTGTTTCATACTGTGATAAAACATTTTAGCTGTTGTTCATTTTGCATTCAATTTACATGTTTATTTATGGGTCTTATTTATGTTTGAATATCCTACATATAGATACTAAAGGTCTCAGTGCTCTCAGTGTGATTCTGACTTAGTTTGCATCATAGAAAATGAAATATGTAAAAGCCACTCTCAATAACATGAGGCAATATCCAAACTGAGAGCAACTGACATAGAAAATAGTTTCATTTTCAGGCAGTTTGGTAGCTAATCTAATCACCACCATTCTGTAGTGGCGGCTGTCTTAATCAGAAGTGTCCAGTTTGCTGCCAATTACGGAGCCGGCCTTGTTAATCAGTTTATTAAGTCTGTTGGTGTCTCTGGCTCCGATGCTGTTCCGGGAACAGCATCGGAGCCACCAACAGACTTAAGAAACTGATTAAGAAGGCCGGCTCCGTAATTGGCAGCAAACTGGACACTTCTGAAGAGGTGGTGGAGAGGAGGTCACTGAACAAGCTGTTATCCATTGTGGATAATCCTGAGCATCCTCTCTACCACATTCTGGACAGGCAGCGGAGCACGTTCTCAAACAGACTGATTCAGCTTCGCTGTCACAAGGACCGATTCAGGAAATCTTTCCTGCCAAAAGCAATATCCCTTTACAACAATTCACTTCAGTCAAACAGATAATATAGTAACAGCTATTGCTGATTGCTCATTGACTGTTTGCACAATTTTGCACATGGAAATTTGCACCACATATCTATCACATTTTCCACTACTATCTGCCTCTAAACATGCAACTTGCACACCCTATGTGTATATAGCACAGTGTCATTCTATGTTTATATTTTAGTGTTTTTTCTCTTGGTTTATATTTATATCTTATATTTTAATATTTTCTCTAGTGTATATTCTTAGTATTCTTTTATTGTGTTTATATTGTACATTTTTATATTGCTACTTTGAATAACCCGCTGCTGTAACAAGCAAATTTCCCAATTTGGGATCAATAAAGTATATCTAAGTTAAGTCTAAGTCTAAGTCTAAGTAAATCACATCTATTGACGATAGAGATCCAGCATCTTTGTCATGCTTTTAACAATTTATTTATTTACCATTTTAATATCAATAAATCATTACCGGGGCGCCCGGGTGGTGTAGCGGTCTGTTCCCTTGCCTCCAACACGGGGATTCGCAGGTTCGCGCCCCGTGTTACCTCCGCCTTGGTCGGGCGTCGCTACAGACACAATTGGCCGTGTCTGCGGGTGGGAAGCCGGATAGGGGTTTGTGTCCTGGTCGCTGCACTAGCGCCTCCTTTGGTCGGTCGGGGCACCTGTTCGGC
>OMOV01097087.1:0-11243 GCA_900312565.1 Beryx splendens | reverse complement strand
GGCTGGGGGGGAAGTTGGGAGATTTTTCCCCCCCTTCAGTGGGGGTCTCTTTTATGCATGCAAAATGTGTGTCTTTACGTGTGTGTGTGTGTGTGTGTGTGTGTGTGTGTGTGTGTGTGTGTGTGTGTGGGGTGTCAAATCGATCCCTCCGTCTGCCTTTCTCCTAAATGAAACAAGCAATAAAATGAATTATGCGCCCGATATGCCTCTACCTGCTTCTAAAACGGAAAGAATTTGCGCGGGTGCAGCCGTCTCTAGTGTGCAGTGTTGACGCCGATATAGATTAAGATCATGATATGTTAAGAATATTGACCAACCGTTTATCCCCCATTTCCAGGATTTGGTTCTCACATTTCCTGATATGGGGAGCTTTGTCCCGATGCTGCGGGAATGCGTCCACGCCTCTTCCTCAACACGCTTTCCAGGCATCATGATCAAACCGTGGAGCCGGTTTTGAATTTAAGGGCTAATTCTGAAGCGGAAAAGACACACTCTGTTAGTGAGGTGAAAGGTTGTTTTTTTTTACCTTGATAAAACTAGTGCTACAAGTGCTTTGATCTCATCAGGAACTAATTCTAGCCCATATCAAAGCACTACTTTATTCGGTCTCATTAACTCCCTTCTTAAGACTTCAAAACGCCACTCTGCTCCTGCCGCCTAAGCCTACAAACTGCAGTTTTATCTCAACATCCAACATTCATTCATGTCCACATTGCAGACTAGTGCTGCTCCATTCAAAGTCATCTTTGTGGTCACCATATTGATCGTGATATTGACGGTGGAGACCCAAGTAAAGGTGGGGGGGGAAAACAAAAGTAGAAAACAGTAGAAGAGAATTCTAGTGTAAAGTCAAACTCCGTCAAGGACTGTCCTTAACACAAGAGAAACTTTCTCTTCCTTCTTCTGGGCCGCAGTCCCTTCGCTGTAACTCCAGACTTTGGGGCAAAGTTAGCTGAGCTGCAGTTTTTGAGAATGAAAGGAAAGGAAAAACCGAAACTCAACTCCACGAGGGTCTGCCTGTCTGCTATTGTGGATATTTTTATCCGCCGCGCGTCTAAGGCGGAGACACAGTGGGAAATACGAACCAGCCAACCCAAGCTGACAGTGAGGAGTCAGACTGTCAGAGGTCTGCTTCACCCCCGCCCCCACCCCTTGCTACAACACCCAAATGGATTGTCATATCAGATTTAGGTGTATAGGTTATTACACCCTTGGGCTACTGTTTCCAACACACCCGTCTGCATGGCGGGATTGAGTTCGAGGACTCTCTCTTCTCTTTCCCTTTCCTTCGCTCTCCAAGTTGTTGATTTCTTTTGGTCAAAACATGTAAGGAGGATCAGGCGACTCTTCCGCTTATCTGACGGAATAACATTTGGAAGGTGTGATTTGTTCAGGCGTCGAGCCTCATCAGTGAACAACACAGGCTCTGCAGTTGCGTCACACATCTCCTGGCGTGGAGGTCCAGTGGAGAATTGGCTAAGCGCAGATAACGGCTAAATATAGAACAAGCGGGCTAGAAAAAGAGAGATATCTGAAAAAGTTTGTTGTGGTGTGGGTGTAGGTCAGTTCAGTAATGCTATAGGTAAAAGTATTCTGATATGGCAGATGTGTTTCCAAATTTAGGTTACTGTGACACAAGAGACTGTCTTGTCTTCAGACCTTGCTGTGCTGTTCCTTGACAAAACTTTAGGAGTTGTACTGTGAGGAGAGTCAGCTCAGTTAGCCTGGCAGTTGGTTTTTAGCTTTATTAGCAAACAAGCTAGCCAGCAGACTAATTTAGTAAAGCAACCAATGTGAATGTTAACATGCGACTACTAGCTTCTACTTATGCTAGTTTCTACGAAATATGTTAGCTAGTGTGCCATTCAGATGTGTTTACAACAGGCCAGTAGTAGCTTCCTAGATGCTATGGCTGACACTAAATGCAAAATCAATGTATCAGTGGGGAAATGATCGGTTTCTGGTCACAATCAGCACAGAAATTAACCATGTCAATTCTGCTGAGACGGCTAAGATGTACATTTAAAAACACTATCAGCTGTTCACAGCCACTGTTGTCCAAGAGCTGAGGACCTCCAATATGGCCACCAGAGTGCGTTACATCACCTGAAAGCCCTCTATACAAAACCACTTTGGCAGCACAGCCTCGCCCAGAGGCAGCTGGAGGTGCAACTACCACTCTAGCTGAAAGCACGCCATCTTCCCCGATAACACTGAATGAGGCTAAATGTTATTTTTGCCTCCTAAACACAGATCTATATAAAACAAATACAATCAAGCACAAAATCTTTGGCTATTCCCTTGTGGTTAATCAAAATTAGATCTTTTACATAATTTGAACGGAGCGACAGAATTCACATGAGATAGGCCAAACATTAGGAGCAGCCCAAGGTCATCACAACTGCAGTGAATCTTGGCTTTAGTTTGCTGAACCAGCGTGAAGCACTGGTTTATTATCGAGGAGACGAGAGTCGAGGGGATGGAAACACAAGCTCAGCCCGCTGTCAGCCCAGTCGATCAGGACACAGCACAAGTCCACCCAGTAGTTCAACCGGTTGTGTTCAGCTGCTTCTGACACTTTTTCCTCAGTACCAATAGAAAACCATTAGAAAATTCACTATAGGCCTTGTTTAGAAGTAAGCTGTAGAAAACTGAACTCGGCCTGAGTGGACAGGGTGCATAAATATGGCCGATTTGATCTCAGCTGATCCTCTGGCCCAGCAGTGCAATGCAAACGCTCAGCAGGTGCTCCACCGTTTCCTCTCTGTCCAAACTAGTAACAGTGGATGCTGAAGTTTAGTTGGTGGCACTGCGGTATTTGGGTATGAAAACAAAGCAATTATCAAGAACCAGAAGGCTGCCGTTTTTATGTATCTGTTGCATCCAATTGGGATTAGACCTGCCCTTCTTTTGACATCCTGGTATATTGGGTATCCCCTTCCAAGCAAGGAAGGCAAAGGCTTTTAAATCCCTGGAGTCTAAACTGAAGTAACTGCATCTATCCACGGCTGACAAGTCTGTCAAATCAACTAACTGAAGCTCCAAAACAGTGAAATGCTTTACCAGTCTGGTTTGAGAGTGTACAAATCAAAGCCTGGAAGGCATTGCTCTTTGATTTATGCAACAAGGACAGATGGTATGAAAAAAAACTAAAGATATGGTTTGTTTTTTTAACTTGCCAGCACTACTACCGCAACTGCATGAAATTCCAGGTGTTGACTAGGAGGGCTGTTTAATAATGAAAAGGCTGCCAAGATGCCAAGATGTCAAGCAGCATGGCTGTGCATGTAAAGTATTAACTTGTTAGTTAGATGCAGAAACAACTGCTGCTGAGTCTCCTGTGTGTCTGTGGGGACGTGAACCAGGTACCACCTCGTCTGCTAAAACATCCCAAGGTTTCTGGGCTTCAGTTAAATGGTTTAACTGTGTTAACATATAACAATTAGGGCTGAACAATTAATCGAAATATTATCGAAATCGCAATACGGCCAAGCGCAACATCCAAATCGCAGGAGCTGCAATTTTTGGATAAAGGTAAAATGTGTCACAACATACCACTAAATGAAGCATGGTGGTGCTACAGAGACGCCCCGGCTTACAAATCATATTCTCCAGACATAAGGGAACATGCGTGGTACAGAACCCAGCAAAAATCCCATCATCATCATTTTTATATATTTTTTCATTGAAAATTAAATGCAAAAATGACCACTCCCTCTAAAATCGTGACTCATATCACAATCGCATCATCTGTCAAAATAATCGCAATATGATTTTTTTTTGCATATCGTTCAGCCCTAATAACAATAATAACATTTTGGTTCCAATTTTTTTATCCGGTTTTTAATCTCAAAGTCAAAAGGCTGTTGGGTTTAATTTCATGGGACTGAAGCAGATCGCAGGAGTCTCACAGCTCGTTGGCAATCCTACTCTCAACATCCTCCATACTGTATGCACACACACATTCCACCTCCAAGCTGAGCAGAGTGTACAATGCGTCTTGTTGATATGGGATATCATAGCAATATCATATTCATATAGTATTCTGATGCGTGCATTTTCTACCTGTTGTTTCAGACACGGATCATAGGCAGTGGCTGTTGATTGACTGCAAAAAAACTGTTTATTGATTACAAACAATTGATGTTTGCCTACATGGCTGTGGTGTAAAGTAATGGGATACTATAAATGGATTGGGTCTGCAGGTGGGGTCAAATGCTATGGTGTGTGTGTGTGTGTGTGTGTGTGTATAGGGGTGCTGTTATGGTTCAAAGTGTGTAGGATGATGCAAGACCGCATGAACTGATTGGTCGGCTTCGTATTTCCTCCTGCGTGTTTCTGATTGATTTCCACTGACAGTGAAGGCAACACGGAGCAGGTAGAAGAGAGACCATCCTCTTTTCATTAATGAGAGAGAAACTCTTCTTCCTCATCTGGGCTAACAAAGCCATTTCACCTTCCAAGTCACTGTTCTCCATCACTGTCACTGCTCTGTCTCAGAGAATGTAAACACACATTAGGGCCGGCAGATATGGTTGAAATCAGCATCACAACACTCATAAGGATTTTTCCCCCATATCAATATCTCACATGTTAAATAATCCCATTGAAGCAAATGGTAATGTTCGGTGTGATGTCAAACAAAACTGAAATTTTCAAATAATATTCCTAAAAATGTTTCATGTCTAATTTTTTTTAAATAAAATGTGCTTGTTATTATCAATTTAGACAGGAGAACTGTGTCACAATATCCCAAAATCACCATCATCACAATATGATTCCACTGAAAGAAACACAACAGTCAAACACAATAACGCACACACACACATTTCAATGGGATCTGCCTGCATCCAAGTTTATCCATAAATATGTTACTTTTTTTGCGGGCTCCGATATCGCCGATGTCAATATTTATTTTATTTTCACCAAAAGTTAATCATTTCTTCCATGCCACATTACCAACAGGTTTCACATCAGGAGATTCACACATTTTCATGACTGGACCTGAAATGGGACATGAGATATGCCTGTTCAAATTCTATCCACTTTGAAGCATTTTATCTGATTATCACAACACTACAGGACCAATCAGCTCTATATCTGTTCAGTTTCCATGAGGGCCGCCCTTCTACCACTGGACCAAGTTTTGGAAAAATTGTCTAAACCATAAATGTCCGGAAATGCTCTCTACTGCCCCACGTTGTTTGATTGGGCCAATAATGTAGGGTTTGCCTCTTCCTCTTCATGTCTCGGCCACAAAGTTTGATGGTGTTATGTGAATCTGTTATTTTTATGAGTGGCCACGCCCACTACCCCGCCCCCCTTTGGCCTGTGAAATGTTAATCAGTTCTTCCTTGCCCCATGACCAATACTTCCATAAAGTGTCATGCAAGTCCGTTCATAACTTTAGGACTTGTCCTGCTAACAGATAGACAGACAGACCGACGGATCGGGGCAAAACACATAACCTCCAGCAGGTAAGTACAGCAGGGAATCCACCAAAGCAACGCTCACACACTGATGTAACTGAAGAAAAGAAGTGATGACATTTTGAACACAATCAGTCATCATGATGCCAAAGACTAGGAAAATAAGGCCCAGTTTAAAAAACAAGCGCAATGATACATTAAATGTGCGGGGCTGGGGGCCCAGTGTCACTTCTTCTGAAGGGACCCCGAATTTCTTCCATAACCCCTGTGTGGGTGCGTGCGTGCGCATTTAAAAGGGGTGTGGAGAGCTGCAGCACATTGCAAAGCATGGGGAAACAATAACCCTGATACATGCCTTCACTCGTGGCCAAACTCAATTAAAAAACCTGGCAATTGAACGTGACTTTGATGACGTGCAAAGGTACTAAAGAATATGATACTTTTCTAATCGTCAGGAGCTGTTCTTCAGTTCGGCATGCATATAATCAACAAAGCGACACTAGTTTCACTCTCATTTAAACTTTTAATTGTTTCACACTGCTCGCTACCGCCCACCATGGTGCATTTTGGTGGTGGAGGACCGAAAAGGACTCTGTTCCAAAAGTTGCAGTTTTAATGAAATAGGGTGCTGCTTGGTGGATTCTATGCACGCCGAATTGAAGAGTGGGTCCTAATAATTTAAGAACGGAACCCAAGTTCAAAATAGTGATGTATAAAACGTGGACGATAAGCAGTATAGTGTTAAATTGTCAGATTTTTGAATGAAGTTTGGCTTGACTTTCACATCGAGGAGGAAAGAGAGGCATGTGTCGACGCTAGGGAGGCAACCAACAAATTACCTTGCAGTCTTGAGTAACGGGTGCTTCGTCCCGACCAGCTTCCTGACGTGCATGGCAACATTACTGAGTTCATCACTCAGCAAGCAGCGCAAACTCATGAAGGAGGTCGGATAGCCGACGATTTTCTCTGCGTCTGAGACCACTTTGCTCCAGTTGGACGGGGCTGTGCCGGAGAACAGGCTGATTTTCCTCTGTCCTCGGTTGACCACACCGGTGCAAAACAGTCGCGACCACGCAGCTGAATGCATCCTCTTTACAGTTTATTTCTACAGTATGTTTAGTTGAAGACGGTTACCTGCAGTAGTCTGAACCTGTCGCCATCTCGTACCTCACCAGACACAGACACTGACGTTATGACATATTCGTAAACGGTGCCACACGTATTCTTTATCAAAAATATTATAATTTGCTATCCTGACAGACCTAACATTACTTCAGTGACAGAACAACTAGCTGTGTTCCATAACACACGACCTGACACTGTAAGCCGCCATCTTCACAAAACGAAATACGTTACGTCGTAAAAGACAGCTGCTGCCAAGCCGTGCCGTACGTGCCGCTCTGTCTCATATGGACAGAGCTGTAGGCAGGCCAACATCCAATTAACAGTTGGATAGTTTTGTGTCTTTCTTATAGGCAAAGGTGCACACGGTCTGTTAGATCATGACTTGATGTATTTTACGAATTTTTAGATCCCTGAGGTATATACGGAATATACTGTACATGATAGACCAGGCAGCACTTTATTTAAACAAAAAAATCAACTTTTAGGATTACACCTCTCGTTAGTTACAGTCCACCACGGTGTAAACCAGTTGTAAAAGTTGGACTTTTATTAAAATAAGATCTGTTTGGTGTATTGCATCTATGCTGAATTGAAGAGCGGCTCCCCATGGATTCGCAAAAGTCACAATATTTTACCACATTGCCGATAAGCAGGGCAACAATAAAATCACAGTTGTTGTTTTTTTATGGAGTTTCGTGTGACGTCCTCTCTCGTATGGAGAGAAAGCATGTAGCAGAGATACGGTAGCTGCTGCCAAGCCTGGGTGACACCTGAGCACTACCTCACACCTTCACTTTTATATTAGGCTACAGACAGAGTGGATGATTTGATTTGTGCAGAAAGACCCCCCTTTGATTACACATGGCTTTATGTGGGCTACATCCTTGAAATGTCTTTTAACCATTTGGTTTCACAATGAAGGTCAGTGAATAAATAGAATTATAAAATCCATATTTAAATGTAATTTGTTCAAATTTCTGTTTTACCCCCTTAAAATGGTAATAACTAACAGAATCCACTAGTTTACACCCACTTAAACCCAGCGATGTGTTTACTGTTGGATTACTGTTAATTGTAGTGGAAGGCAAACCCAACTAAATTACCACTTAATTAACCACCTTTTTAGGCTGACAAATCATTCTGACTTAAATTAACAGTATACACAGTAAGTCATATGAAGTCTTAGGAACATAGATTAGTGCTGTTATGAAAATGTAATTGATTTTTATTTGTGGTTGTTTGGCTTGTGATGATCCTCAACCTGAAGTCATACAGTAGTTTAACCACCTTTGAGTTGATGCAGATGAGTTTACACCACACAGTATCAACAATGTTACACAACATCTACACACTTTAGTGAGACACTGGCTTCTGCCTTTCCCCACCTCTTATAAGACTGTTCCTGTTTTTTTTAATGTGCTATTCAGAGGTTTTGGTCAGAGAGCGCATTAAGAACTGACTGATACTGAAATGCACAAATAGTTTTTCTTTAAATTGTCACTCAAACCAAAGTAATACTTTGCCACTGCTTTTGTCAAATCCTTGGAGAACTGCACGCTTCATAGTTCTTGGTCAGATCACCTTAAATCAACACTTCTTGCTTTTGCTCTATGCTGAATGAGCTTTTGCCCATAAGTGCAAACACTGTATCTTGGTTTGTTCATTTTGTGTTAACAGTGGCAAAATTCTGCTGATGCCTGTATGGCAAATGTGAGATAAGAAAACCATTAATTCTAGTTTGGTTCCTCGACTACACTGAGGCCAAAGAATCATCTGAATACCAGGAGGAGAAACCCCCCAGAAATTATCCTTTAATGAGCGCTTTGAGAGCAAAATGGTGAAAAAAATGGATGCCCCTCATGTTTCAGTTCATGTAATACAATCCTTGTGACAATATAACAGTTAGACTCAGAATGATAGGGAACTGCCCCGGCAGCATTACGTTTAACAATGCTTTCATTGAATCCCGCTCCGTCTGCTTATTACCGGGACTGGACAGACAGAGTCTATCAGGGACAGCCTACACTACAAGGAGCTGCAGTCTCTTTGTCTAACGGGCTTTAAAAACAAACACAGATATATTCATGTAACATTTTACCTCGCTGTTCATGCTTAGCCTCTGAGTGCTGTACTTCCCAAAATGGCAAACAACTAGCTACTTTTTGTGTTTCTAAAGGGCAAAGGTCATGACAATAGGTTGTTATAGCAAAAATGATACCAATAAATGCTACTAAATGATATACAGCCAGCTCATGTATCCACAATACTTTAGTCAAGGTGTTAGATATGCTTCAAAGTCATTTCAAATCAAACAAAATCAAAAATCATACCACAATTGTCTCTGTTTGTCTGTACTCGCACAGCTGCACAGTGATTCACCTCCACATGCATGATGGCACCCTCTTTCATCAGAAACATCACACATTACGGTTCATTCCTATGTGGAGGAACAGATTAAAGAGGGAATCCTGGGACGCCGGTGTGCCGCTGCAGACAAGCGGCCCGAACACAGGAGTCATCTCCCCCTGACCCCACGTCACGGTTCACCGTTCCCGTTCCAGGTGAATTTCCTGCCTCAAATGGGAGTCACCGTGCCATGAGTGGCATCGCCCGGCACCCTCGCTTTCCACCTGCCAGCTCATTGTAATTCCAGTTCAAGTCAAGAGTGCAGGATGTACTGTAGCATGCGGCTGAAACAGACAGCGTCCCAGAAGAAGAAATCCATTCTAAAAAGGGGCTTTGCATCTTGTTTTATGTACCAATAAGGACGCTGCAGGAATCCACCCTAAAACAAAATGTTGTGTTTGATCTTTGAATGAGAGATTAGGAGAGATGTTCACGTTCACAAGCATTATTGAGCCCAGTATTGTGGGAATAACATTATAGAAACCTGTTTCAGGATTGATTTCCCTTTAAGCTGCTGAACTGAGAGCCTCCCAGTCATTCGAGGCGCTGTGAGAGTGTGACAGACTATCCTAAAACCTACATCTCCCATGCGGGGAAACCAAATATCAGCTGGTCAGCCAAAAAGAAAATGTCTCCGGCCAAGAAAGATCAAGGTTGGGAGTTCATAAAGCTTCAGGTTCTCCTATCCTCACCATCATTTGACCTGCCTCTGCACAGGATAGTCCCAAACAATCTAGAAAGCAGCCATTAGCCGCCGGGGGGATTCCCCTTGGCGAGGAGAGATCTAGGCTTACAGCGTCTGAGGCGAGGAGGCGGCTCTGGCTGGCAGCGCTGCTTCTAATCCAGCGGTGCTCCCTGAACCTCCGATGGCACCAGAATGGACCGAGTGCATAAAGATGGAAGCCCTCTGGTTTGATCGCATTACTCAAATGTCAACGAAAGGCAACTTTTTTTACGGTTTAAAAACCAACATGCACGTTGCATTGTGGGATTCCAGCAAACATATTGACTTTGAATAGATGTTGATGTGATGATAGCCTGCAGTTCACATGACCTTCATAGTTGTGTAGCTGCTATTTGCTTTGTTTTGTGATATTTGGACCTAAATATTGTTTTGATACCAGTTCAAAACAGTCTCCAAAGCTGTTTTAATATGATTTTCTACCATGGCATAAGTGAAAATGTTGTGCTCTTTTGGACTGACGTTGAACTTGCATGTCATGTAAACCTAGGGGGATTGAACCTGACCACTTTCTGTGTATCACTGTCTGTCAAATGCTTGCTGGGATCAAATGGGAGGAGCAAACTGCGTCAGTCACCTGTCTGGCTTTCCACTTTAATCCTATAGCATCTATTTTTCTCTTTGCAACAGAGTGGCCAAGAGCAGTGGTTCACCATGTGGGGTCCAGGGACCACCAGGGGTCCTTGCGGGGGTTCAAGGGGGTCCCCAGCAAATTGATCAATTGCTAAACTTAAGCATTATTTCATTTACAAGATATTAACATAATTAGAGAATGTAGAAGAATGACTGCTTTGATCATAGTTTCTCTGTTACCTCTCTACCTACAATGCAGATAGTAATGGAATTCTGGACAAAATCATATCGAATAATAAAATATTCTCAGATTTGGGGCAAAATCTCATCAAATGGGGGTCTGTGGCTCTAATGTGGACTAAATTATATGAAAAAGTTGAGAATCACTGGCCTAGAGAGACTGTCCATTAACCAGGAGGTCATGGCTTTCACCCCTGCAACAGCAAATGTCCTGCTGAAGTGTCCTTGAGCAAGGCACTGAACACCTGCACAGTCGAGCTAGTTGCTGTGGTGAAGAGTATCAGCTAAACACCTTTCTGCACATGCTGCAAAACCCTCAGTAACTTCCAGACTGGTGATTATCTCTAAGTTTGGGGTGTATGCCAACTCAAGCAGTAGGAGCCCTAATTGAACGGCGGACCAAATTTCATGTTGCCACTACAGTCTAATTCCAAAGAGTGAAGCAGAGGAACAATATGGGGCATGGAGCCTGGCCTGCCTGCGGGCACCTGTTTGCTGCTTACTGACTGCCACCGGGCAGCGGGCGGCCAGGCAGCGTGATGAGGGAGCACGGCTAAGTGGATTTGACTGCTCTGGTTGCACTCTGTGGAAAAGCGAGAAGAAATAGCTCTACCTCTGATCACCAGCGCGTCATATAATGTTTCAGCGGACGCCCCTCCCCCTGTCTTGTTTTTTCCCCTCACTCAACCTCTCCTTTGACTCACAGAGGCGGCTCACCACTGGCGCAC
>OMOV01097086.1:0-11590 GCA_900312565.1 Beryx splendens | reverse complement strand
AGTTCAAGTGCCACATGGGAGGAAATTCAGGGAAGTTTCAGGACATGCTGAAAGATGAACCCAAGAAGTATTCGCTGAGGAAGCCAGGCATGCTGCTGAAGGTATGGCCACAGTCAGTCAGTCGGTCTTTGAGGTGATTAGCTTTTTAAGTAGTGCAGATGACATAATGGACACACTTTATATGGACGGCAGCACATTTTCAGATGCTTTCACTCTGTGCCATTATTTTGGATGTGAAACGACTCAGTGACTATGTTGAAGTGTATTTTGGGACATATCCATTTTTAGTCGGCAGTTAAAAGTCTAAATGTGGAACGATATGTAGAAATGTGACAGCTGTCTTGATACTTAAGCATTTCATATGCTAATTTCCAGCCCAACAGACGGGTTATTTTCCAGTTCACAAGCTTGAAGACTTTCTTACCTCATGAAATCTTTCTAGTTTCAGTCACAATTCTGATGCAGTATATAGTATAACAACCTTTAGCTGGTGATCCGACTGCTGTGTTCTGTGTTGCAGCCCTTGCCTGTTCTGTCGGTGATCAACTCAGGCGATGATGACAACGTCGAGAAGGAGGAAAGCGTCGCTGTGGCTCCCGGCCCCTTCGTGGACCGCAACCTCAGCTGCAAAAACAACGCCACCCCCCCGACATAGCTCCCTCGTACAAGAAGTATCACTTCACGCCAGTTTAACTTAGCAACTTTTATTGAAAAAAGAAAAAAAAAAACTAGAACAAAAACAAAGTTATGGTGTGTTAGAACTGCATGTTGTGTTGCTTTCTGCCGGGGATGCTGTGAGCAGCGTTCGCTCCGGACAGCCTTGCCCCTGGCAGAGGAGAGGAGCGTCCACACGTCTCCCAACCAGAAGACGCATGCAGCTGTCCATCCTTTCAGAAACACTGTAGAGGTCAGAACCAACGAGGACTGCACAGTGTCTGCTCAACAGCCTGATAAGCAATAAACCCTCTATATCTCACTCAAGTGGAGGCTTGTGCGATATCACACTACACCGCTAAAAGGCAAGGCGCATCAGAACGCAGGAGACTTGAGCACTACGGTCGCCCGGGAGAGCTCAGTATGTTCTGTCGAGAGGGTGAGAGCAGATGTAGGCCCTGTTCTCCAGGACGTCCCGGGCAATCTTCTTGATGCTGGCGTCGTTGTTCTCCGGAGAATCTGGAACGGATAGGAATCTGAATTACAAAACGAGCCGGTTCCATTTGTCAAATAGGAAACGTGACACCTCCTCTCTCTCTCTGGATAACTGTGCGTTATATCTCGCTAATTAAAACAACTCCCACAATGTGAAATTCGAACGCGACGGGGGAGCCTGGCTGTCGGCATGCGGGGTTAGTGGGGGAAATTCCGCAACACATGCAAGTCTTTTGTACCGAGATGCAATAAAAAAGAGGCGCGGGGGCTGTTCCCAATTACCGTTTTGTGTTGTACTTACGTTTTTGCAACTGAGTCATCAAATAATTGTTCTTGAAGTAAGCGTCGCTGCAGAACGTGTTTGCGAGCAGCACCTAGAAAATTGGAGAACACAGCCATTCATCAAAACCCGTGAACTCAAACTGTAAAACAGAGCGGAGAGAAATGAAAACAGAATACGGCGCAGGCATCAAACGCAAAAGCAATAAACTTCAACAAGTAATCAAATGTGAAGTGAGACAATTGCAACCATATGTTGAATTCTATTTTGATCTGCGGGTACACACACACACACACACACACACATTTGAAACAATATACCCGATTCGAAGCTGCATATATACGCAGTGCAAGCACACACTTGTATATTACATCTCAACTGGCAAAGAACAAGCGTTTCTGACCATAGTGGAACTAAATTAGATGAGAGCATTAAGGCTTGCTGCAGAAAACAAAACGGATTTTGTCTTGAATCTCATGTAACTTTAGTGAACCTGAGGCAAAAAACGCTGCAGAGGCATCTGTGGAATGGAGGTTCTGCTGGAGAGGATTACGGCGAGCAGCGTGTGTTTTGCATAAAATGCGGAGGTGGCTCTCTGTTGTGTTTGCTGGAGCCCGACACACACACGCCCCGGAGCCACGGAGGATCGGGGACGGACAGAGCTCAGGCTTGTCCGTTTCAAACAAACAGAGGAGAAGTCAGAACTGTGTAACACAAAGCATCCACTGCCGCTCTCTTTAATCTCTCTCTGTTCAGGAGGGGTTTTTTTCTGCTCTCTCCTTTGTTCTACATGAGTGTTTCTGATTATACACAGGACCGTTCTATAGTAACTGTTTACTCTCTGCCATCCAGAGGTTCACAACCTCCCCCCCCCACAGAGCCACCTCAATTCAGTCTGATAAAAAACGGCCTCCCCGTGAAAGACGGAGCAGCATGGATTACAGGGTGATGAAGGCACGTCTTTCAGGCCAAGCATGTCAGCGAAAGCCAGACAATAATTCCTTTTCTCGCAGTTTAACTGCAGCTCCATCAGATCTATGGAACAATGAACAAGCTTTGGAGCGATGTACACACACTGGATGTTTTTTTGTTTTTAAACTCGGCCCATTATGTTTTAGACAAGAGACGAGGCAGATCGTGCTTTGGCCTCACCTCTCCCAGGCCACTTCAAGCTGGGCCCAAATCTTAGCACTTGATCAAAGCTCTGGTGTGTGTGAGTGTGTGTGAGTGTGTGTGTGTGTACCTCATGGTCGTGGTTCCTCAGGCCGATGCTGATGGAGCGGCTGGCTCTGGACAGGACGGCGGTCATGGCGTACAGGTTGATCAGCACATCTGCTACTCTCTTCAGGACGAGCTGCTCATCCACTATCGTCTGGCAACATATGTGGATACAAAAATGGACACTTATCAATCATCGCCGGCATCGGCAATGACTAAATATAAAATCCCCTGACTCAGTGTGCCTCCTTGGTCTGGAATCCATTGGAGGAGCTGAATTATAATATTATAATACAGCATGTGCAGTAAGTCTACCCCCCCACCCAAAACCCTTCCTACTTCAAGCTTGTAACGTTAGGACTCCGTGATTCAGACTGACGCCTGAATAGCAGATTTTAAGAAAAGAATTCTTGACATTTCTTTCTCTCTCTTGTTGTACATGCATTCCTGTAGGCAGAACCGTTAAGCTTACAGGATGTGTTTGGTCGTATTTCAGCGTTTCCAACTAAACTGTTCAAGGTCTCGGCCCTCAGCTGCTAGAGGTTCCAGTTTGATTAAAGCTTTCCGAAGACAAACCCCCCACGTAATGGATCAAAACGGAGTCAAATCACACAGGAAGACGGGGTTTAGAAACCTGACGTGTTTCCAAGCGGTTTATTGCTGCTCTGGGAAGGCCTTGATTACAATAGAAGCTCACATAGAAGCTCGTTTGGAGGGAGAGAGAAAGGAGGACACTTTGGAGCAGCTGTCCAGCAGATGAGCATTACCTCAGCGATACGGCGAGTGGAGGATGTGAATATGTCTCTACTGTACCAAACAGGCCCCCCCAGTGAGTAGGAAACATATTGGGCATTCAGCCATCTTGACACAAATGGGAATTTTTGATATTTGAGCACGAGCTGAAAATCCCACAGCCGTTATTTTCCACCTGTGCTAAAAAGGGGGGGGAAAAGGAAAAATAAATCGCTTTACCTTCCCATATCTGTAGAGCAGGCTCTCCACGGTTGATCCAAAAAGGAAGACGTTTTGTTCTAATTTCTTAGCGCTCTCCTGTGAACAGAGCAGAGGGCGGTAAGCTCGCAGTGTTTTCCACTGAGACACGGAGGCTCAAACACACTGGATTATAAAACACAGAGTTCCTGTATTCCTGCACAGTATGATATTTCTGTTCCAAGCCCGATTCTACCTCCTACTTATATTTGCTATTAGACCAGCTGACATTGTGCTTTTATTTTGTTAAAACTCCTGAACAATTAGGTAAGGGACTATCTAAACGAGCCCCTTAGTTTGGTCATATATTACAGGGCTGTTTGGATTTTGCTCATTAGCGTTTCCTCATCCATGTCTTGCCTTCCTGCAGGCTACTTCTTGACCTAAACATCCTGAGTAAAACAAGCGTCGTGTCCTTTTACCTAAAAATAGGTCAGCGGTCACTACAGACTCAGAAACCTCTCAACAAGGAGCTATTTTGGTCCTCTACTGATGCTCCAAAACCAAACCAAGTTCAGAGCAGACGTGTCAAGGAGGTTTGATGTGTGGCCCGGTGCTTTGAGTTGAGTATTGGGCCGCCTGAAAACAATCGGCGCGTTTGAAAAAGCGTTCGTCTGAGGCCGGCAGGGCATTCCTCCCCTACGAGCTGATCGAGACGATGTTCTTACCGCCAAGCTGGGATGCACCACTGCGTCTTTGCCGGTCAGGCCGAGGTCCACCGTACCTCCCAGAGAGCTCCTCAGTTTCTTCCCCAGCATGCCCAAAGCCAGACCCACGTTGCCTTTCTTCATCTCCCTGGGGGCAGAGCAGAGAACGGTCTAAGAGACGTGACGTCTAAAGAACCAAACTTCCAGAAGAGTCTTGGCTGACTAAGATTCTTCTTGAAGTTTTATTGGGTGGTACAACTTTCATCCTCGTACTTTATTTTCCCTGTCAGGATTTTGCCAGCATACTGCATTCCAGTCAGAGCGATGTACATCCTCAGGATTTCATTGGTCCCCTGTAGACAGACAACAGATAAAAACGACATGCTATTAACATTCATCATACAGAATGTGTACTCGTGTGCGCTGCTTAGTGGCAAAGCAGGCCACAGAGAAGACATCTGGTATAGTTGCTTATTGGGAGATGCCTAAAATATTCTCTACCAGGAAGTGACATGCTGAAATCGGTAAAATTCAAAATGGCCACCTCACCAATAGCAGGTAACTGTATTAAAACACTGCAAAATTACATTATAAAATCACCAAATTCGGTATACATTAAAGTTTTCTTCAATACTCAGGTTTGAGTTGCACCTTATCACACACATACAGAGAGAAGCATGTTGCAGGCCGATGAGCTGAGCCAATCAGCTACTTGTCTGTTCAGGCCATTTTATTCCCGGATTATAGGGAGTAAGACTGAACCACCAGAGCTTTACTTCATGTAATCTGAGACAAGAGACATATTTCAAGGAGTCACATGCCCTCTGGTGGCCACCTTTAGAACAGGCTGCCTTAACAAACTCCAGTGCTTGATATTCTAATGCTTTAAACGATTATTGGCATACCTCGAAGATGAGCAGGATGCGGCAGTCCCTCAGGTAGCGCTCGTAGGGGTAGTTCTTGGTGTAACCCAGACCTCCGAGGATCTGGAGAGCCTCGCTGACACATATCCAGCCTCCCTCTGAGCTGAACACCTGCCACACAGCGACACGAAGACTGAGACAACACATCACAAGACCTCCAGGGGGGACACTTTTCTCCAACAGTTAGTTTCTTCCTGTCGCATTTGTTCTACATTGAGGACGAAGCTCTCTAACCTTGACCATGGCAGCCTCTAGAGAACAGTCTGGCACCCCCGGCCTGTCCATCATCCCCGCTGTCAGGTAAGCCATGCTCTCCATCACAAAGGCGTTCTGGGCCATCACTGCAAACTTCTCCTACAATAGGGAACAGGGCAAGGGCAAACCTCGTTCGTTTCTAGAGCAGACCGAGTAGCGTCGTGCGTTCTGGATTCTGCACGGGCAAGCGGAGCGTACCTGAATCATACCGAATTCACTCAGGCTTTTGCTGAACTGCTTCCTGGTTGAAGCGTACTCCGCTGTCAGTTCTGCAAAAAGTGAGAGAGAAAACACTGAGTTGCAGAAACTCGCTTCGAGCCGCGTGTATCCTCTTGTTCAATAACGGCAGCTCGTCTTTACCTATGAGCTTTTTGATCATTCCGGCCCCAGCGCTGCCCATGCTGAACCTCCCAGAGTTGAGGATGTTCATGGCAACCTGTCCAGAGACATGACGCAATAAGACAAGCTGCTGTTGTGGCAGTTTAGTGTAAAAATCACCATCACCTTGCATGTATGCAGTAATGTGCAATACGAGACACATGGTAATGACGATTACCTTAAATCCACCACCAACTTCTCCTATTACATTCTCCACTGGCACTGGGACGCTGTCAAAGGACACTTCACAAGCTGGAAGACAACAAAGTCGTTGGTTAAACCATTTTTAAAAACAGACCGTTCCAAGAGTCCGCCATGTTGTCCGACAGTGAGAGAAGGTCTTACTGTTGGAGCCCCGGATGCCCAGCTTGTCCTCCGGCTTGCCACTGGTAATGCCCCCAAAAGCCCTCTCCACGATAAACGCAGAAATCTTATCCTTCTTCACGCCGTCTTTGTCAACCACCTCCGTCCTCGCAAAGACCGTCATGATATCCGCAAGGCCCCCGTTGGAAATCCAAATCTGATCACACAAATACCTTTGGGATCAACACCTTGGAAAGTTCGAAGCAAACAGAAAACAACCCAAAGAAAATGCCACGACGCCGCTTCTCACCTTGGAGCCGCTGAGCAGGTAATGCGTTCCATCGTCCGACAGGGTGGCGCGGGTCTGGATGGAGGCGGCGTCGCTTCCGCTGAAACCATCACACCAATTACAAGTGGAGCTAATGCAATTACGCCTACTGTGCAAAACATTCAGGAATATATTACGAAGCAGATAATGGGGCCAAACGATCCGAATTACTCATGCATGAGCGAAAGTGCAGATGCAGAGAGACAGAGCGGCACAGTGACGACAGTTCGCTGGAAGAGAGCGTGACGTAGTGACTGAGGACAATCTTAAGCAGGGTTTCCAAGCCTTTACCTTCCGGGCTCTGTCAGGCAGAAGGCTGCTATGTTTTCTCCTGAGGCCAGTTTGGGCAGATACTTCTGCTTCTGGGCTTCGTTCCCCGCTATCAGAATCCCCTGAAACACCAAACACCTGTTAACAAATCACACCGAGGGCCTCATCCCTGATAACCTAACTGAATGTTACAGATAGCGATCGTGCTAGCAAAGACTACAGCGTCCTCCTACTCACTCCCTCCGGCCCTGTGCTCACCAGCGTTCTGCCGATCCAGCAAATCTAACCCTAACCCTAAATCTATCTAACCCTAACCCTAACCACATACTTATTTAGTTTTACCTTCAGCCCGATGGCTTGATGTGCAGCCAGTGTGACGGCGATAGAGCCGTCCAGGGAGATGATCTCCCCCAGGCGTGCGTACATGGTGTTGGACAGTCCGAGACCCCCTGGGGAAAAAACAATATCCGTTTTCTTTGACTTCAAGCTCGGGGCTGACAGACACGACAGCGCTGTCAAAGTCATTTTTGTCACGTTTGGGCGCGTGAGAGAAACATTTGCGGTGGCATTTTAACTTGAGGGGGTTGTGTGCGGCGAACATGTGCATGCATAATGGGAATACCTTAAGAGTAGTTGCATGGTTTATTTGTGCAACAGTCGATTTATTATAATACTTAATGTGCATCAACGACAAAAAGCCCACCTCACCCAGATGATCAGATACGGAGTAAGAGAACAAAGTTATGATAAATGTCTCGGTGATTCAACACATGTATTATCTAAAGTAAGTGTAGGGCATCAGGGGAAATGACAGCAAGGGAGAACAGCTGGATAAAAAACAAGGGAGGAACGACAGCGTGGATTCATGAGAACAAGTTTACTTCCTGAAAGCGGCTTTAGACGTTCAAAGCGAATAATCTAGCTGTAACATTTTCTAGCCGACTTGTCCCTTGTGTCTCTCCGCTCATGAATATTACGGCGTGCTGCTCTCTAATGAACAAGTATCAGTCTGATGAGTTTTTTGAAGCATGTAAGAGCAAAAATAGTTTTTCAAATGACAGCCTTCCAGGGTTTATATATTTTATATATTGCATATGTCTAAATCGCCTTACCATACTCCTCGGGAACCTGGATTCCAAACAGCCCAAGCTCTTTCAACCCATTCAGGGTCTCCGGAGGGATTTTGGCTTCGTGGTCAATCCTTTTTGAGTCAACTGAAAATCACAAAGACCGGCCTTTCATTGCCAAATCATGAAATTCATCAAAGGGCACAGATTGCATGATTTAAATTTATCCAGGCGGATGTATGCAAAAACCCTCCCCGCTATTTTCATGCAACTCTTGCGTTCATCGAGGTCTCCCCTCTCACCGTCCTCGTTGAAGAATCTTTCCACCGGGGCGACAAACTGGTTAATCTCCTCCAGTTCTTCATTTCCAATCTCTGGATAAGGGAAGACCTCGGCCTGGAAGAGATTAAAGATGGAAGAAATGTAAACAGCTCTTAAACGGACAGGTCTGCGGTAGTTTGCTGGGCTTCAGGGGACATGATGTCTTCAAGTGTTCCTGCTAAGCTCTTCCTGCAGAGTTAGGAAGTTATAAATACAACTTGCAATCAAGTGTTTTTGCTCAAAACTAATAACAAAATGGACGCTGGAACAAAAGTAACAAAGTAGTTGGCTGTTGTTTTTTTACTGTAGAAATCAGGTCAAAGCTTTGTGCTGCAGTGACAAATTTCACATCTTGGATCTTTTTACTTCTTCTTTAATTTAATAGCCAGAAGTTGTATACCTCACTTTTAGCAACTGTTGACACTTTCCATCACCTAAATATCACATCTCAGCAACTCGTCACAGAAAACTCCTCTTCCCCAGCTGTATGTCACATCGCTGGCTTGTTGATGTGCACTCAACTATTTCTGACAACACTCGAAGGATGCAGAAGAATACAAAACAGCATTCACTGGTGGAAGGTCAAGTGACTCAGCCTGCTGAGTGCAAACCGCGCGTCGACCAATCAGAGCATTCATTCAGATCTGAGTGTAGGTGACGTCATTTACACCAGGAAGTAGCCTGGAATTCTACATTTGTTTGGTTCCAGCTGGAGAGTTTGACAAAGGGAACACGTTACATTTCCACAGTGCTGACAGTTATAATGATCCAGGAAACTGCAGGAACATGTCCTGTCTCCACACCTCACACCCAGTGGAGAGACAGTCAGACCAAATTCCATTCAAAAATCAGTCGGCAAAGATGGTAACTGTTAGGTTAATTAAGACCGTTTTAGGAGTTATGAGGGTCCTATGGTAATTTCGGCATAAAAGGGACCCTAATGCATACAAGGGAACTTAACAGAATTTCAGCTTTTATGATTGGTTGACACTGCCCGCTACCGCTCAATACGGTGTATTTTGGTAGAGGAAAGTTGTGGCAATAGGAGGAAAACCAAGCCGAAATGTTACATTTTTATTAAATTAAGTGCCGTTTGTTGTACTGAATGTATGCCGAATGGAAGAGTGGATCAAATCATTGGTAAAATGCCTCATGTCGTGTTGTAGGAGTGTGTACCTTTGCCGAAAAGCAAGGCAAACCTAACCTGACAGGTATTTGAAAGGAGTTTGGCTCGCAGCTCTCTCCAGTCAGAGAACGGGATGTGTCGTGGCGACTCTAAACATGATGTAAACTACGATGAGCCCATCCGTCTTGTAGTGAAAAACAAAAACAAAACACGTAGCTTACCTTGTTTACCTGGCCGAGGAACAAATCCTTGGCGTACGCCAGGCTCCTTGCATGGGTTTTAAAGGTCCGGCGGTGCGGCAGCTGGAGGCCGTGTCCCCCTGTGAGCCGGGCATCACAGCAGAGCAGACGCTTTCCGAGCTGAACGCGTCTGGAAAGGAGGATAATTCTGTTTATGTTCATCGCTCTGACACAAACTGCCAGCTCGTACACCCCGGGGTTACGATGCAGGCTAGCTAGCAGCTACCTTTCACCTGATTCTGTCTCATGCTGATGACGTAGAGAGAATGTTGGATAACGGTGCCTTTCACGTACTCCTCGTAAATCCAAGAGCTTTTGGTTGGAAATTACAAAATGAACCATAATGTGACAACAGCAGTTTGACTGATGGGTGTTGTTTTATTTTTTAGAAATAAAGCCTTATAGAGATACTTTGTCCTGCAGCAGAAGAACGAAGAGTAAAAAAATATACAGTAGCTTGTTGTCAATATTTTAAATGATTTATTCAAACAAAACGTGACAACAAAAAGAGACTGAAGAGAATTTTATTTGCACCAAACAACGTTCACTCTCTCCTGGCTGTATTTGCTGCTTTTCCCGGCCTCATGGGTTTTGACCTACGTTGTTTCCGACAGCACGTGAAGGCAGCATTACAACTTTGCCATTACACCACTTGGTGGCGCTATTTACTCAAGAACAACCTCACCCAACTTTTAAAAAACCCTATAAATGTGCACTGTGCTATTATTGTGGCCATCAATGGCAGTAACAAAACAAATACATGAATCTGTGGTGTATAAAGCTCTTTTTAAATATTGAATGAATGTACAGACCTGAATGCCACTGCTGTGAGCATGATGTGCACTATCATGCTCGGATGGTCCAGGCCCACAGGCTGTCCTTCCCTCCCATCGGCCTGATGACGCAATCCCGCTGACATTGAGGACTGTGGTCTTCAAAGCTGGGGGATCTATTTTTAGCTCCAGACCTCAAGGGCTACAGGCAGACAGACTGTCACTCAGACCACCTGCCTCACCCGGCCTCACCCAGCTGGTGGCTGTAGACGGGCCGGCCAAGTGTGCCAGGGCCGGACGCCCCGGGTTAGAGTTACAACAACAGCGTGGCTGATGCCGTCAGAGGCCAGGAAGGATGTGAAATCAATCCAGCTGCCGTTTTGTCCTTCGGTGGGAGTCATCACCTTCAGAAAGTATCGATGCAGCATGTAATTAGAATGCTTCGGCCTGTACGCCATGGATATAGAGCAGTGGTTCTCAACATGGGGTCCGGGGTCCACTGGGGGGTCCTTGAGGGGGTTCCAGGGGGTCCCCAACAAATTGATAAATTGTTAAACTTCAGCATTTTTTCATTTACAAGAATTTATCATAATTAGAGAATGTAGAAGAATGTTATCTCTCTACCTGCAGTACAGACAGTCATTCTGGACAAAATAAATAAAAATGTAATGAATGGGGCTTTGTGGCTCTAATGTGGACTAAATTATGGGTCCTTGATATGAAACAGGTTGAGAATCACTGAAATAGATTACAACTGACACACACACACACACACACGTTCATGATTCAGTCAATAAAGCAGCCTCATCACACATATATTTATTTTTTTACAGTATATCGTTTTATTTTGCGTTCTCAACATGGTCACAGTACTAGTTTTACATCAATAGGGTTTTTGTCTACTTAGAAACTGAATGCATAATAAAATGAGAGCGCTCCTCCCCTCCCCTTGGACTTCCAAAGTGTTGGGGCGACGAGTGCGAGAGAACAGGAAGTGTCTCAGGACATGAAGAAGAAGAAGAAGAAGAAGAAGAAGCAGTGATAACGGTGTAACAGTTGGCTGTTCGTCTCTAGATCCTATGATAATTCAGTATTGTTGGAGGCAGAGAGAAGCAGTTGATGATTATGTAGATATCGGAGAGGAGCGGGAATGCACCTTCAATGTAACTGCAGACATTGAGCATCAATAATAATAATTTACAGACTATATACATATTTCTCTCCTCTCTTCATCGGCCCCCCCCCCCCACCCTCGACTCCCTCTTCCCTTTTTTTCCCCCCCTTTTCTTCATACAACAGCAAACAGGTACTCTTTCTCAGTAG
>OMOV01097084.1:0-10836 GCA_900312565.1 Beryx splendens | reverse complement strand
TGTGAAGGGTTTTGCAGGCCGCCACATTCTAAGAAAGTGACCAGCAGCGAATGATACAATTTTCACAGCTGATAAACGAAAGGTTTAGTGACTGCTGATTGGTGATATGCCAACTACCCAACCAATGACTTCATTTTGATTACAAAAAAAACCCCAAAACCTCACAATATGTAACATTACTCCTGCTCTTGCTCTAATGTCTGCCAATTCTTCTGTCATTAAATTTGCTTTTAAAAATCACTTAATCAATTAATAAACATGTTTGAGGCTTCCAATGTCATGTATGGGTGTCAGACTCAAATGTGTCATGTATGGGTCTTAAAAAGGATGTTCAATGCCCAAAGTTGTTCAATGCCCATGTTCAGATAGTAACGTTTGCATCAAGAATATACCAGTAAAACAAGACACCGGCATAATTAATAACATAAGTGCATATTCCATTTAAGCTGCATATGATAACTAATTGATAAAATATTTAAATCTAAAAAATGTTGCTATTAATTTAGGAATTGGCCTTAGCCAGACCCAATAAAATCACCTGTGACAGAAGATCCTGTGGATTTGTCATTTTCCAATGTCAGTGTACTGGCTGTGGCTAGACTGTCACAACCAGAGGGACTGCCAACGTGCTGAGTTATCCTATGCAGTTTTAGTATGACATAGGATTATTTCAATAATATGATTAAATTAAAATGTCATGCCAGGTAAGAATATTTTCAGTCAAGCAATGCTGAGAGCAGCATATGGATTTGGAGCAGTAAGAAAACTAGGTGAAATAGATTAATCTACTTCTACTTAAGTAAAGATGCAACTACTGTATGTTATGAACATAAATAAGCTGCCAACAATTAATTGTGTCCCCAAAACATGCTACTTTTGTTGAAATGTCTTTAGAAACCTCCCTTCTATTTTAGTCAATAAATACAATGGTAGCCTTGGATAACACATTGCTATGGTATTGGTCTCGAACTGGACTCGTAGTTTTGCGGTCTTGGTCTCGACTTGGTCTCGACCCTCTCAACTCCCCCCCACTCGGTCTCGACCCCCCTCGCTCTTGGTCTTTAATCGGACTTGATTCGCCAATGACTCTATCTGGACTTGGGACTCGACCAAGGCGGTCTCGACTACAGCCCTGGCTGGCGTGCACCCAAATGTGCCCAAAACGAAAGTTTAGGTGGAGAAGCATGCAGCTCCGGTGGGAAAGAAAGAGAGAAACCATCAGAGACCATCTTTGGAAAAACGCAGCGGCGAACAAGGTGGAAAAGAATGGATCGGCCCAAAGTCAGAGAGGAAAATTCTTCTCCCGAGTCTGAATGTGAAAATGTTATTTTAGTTCCTCAATGGATCTTCCTCTGTTATTTGGAGTTACTTGAGTTTTAAACAAGATGACGACAAATAAGGCAACGTTTGCTTTATATAATAAGAACAAGACAGTAAGAGTGAAAATGTTACTTAGCTGCTGCTATTTTGAGAAATACTACACTGAAAAAAGTGAAAAAGTGAAAACATATGTTGGGAAAGTGCAATATAATAATATATAATAGTGCAATATAATAATCATAACAATAACAACAACAATATATAATAAAATAATTGGGATTATCATTTTTGCCATAATTGCCCTAAATCGTTCCTACCTCCTTGATGTTGAGTGGCCTTCCGCTCAGGTCATGCTTGTTCATAGTTTCTATCGCCTTCTTCACAAACTCTTCATCTTTGAACTCCACCACACTGGAGAGGCAGAGACAACAGAGACATCACATGAGGCCATGCAAATTTGAGATAAAACAAAACACAAAAAAAAATCTAAATTCGAGAATATGATGCAGTTTCTTACCCACAACCCTAACCAAGGAGAATTATGGAGTTCAGGTAGCACATATATCCAGAGTGGAGGGAGTAAACAAAACACCGTTACAATCAAAACAAAGCACATGAACATTATAAACTTCATTTATCAACATGCTTCTAGTATTTTCTATACTGCATGTTGGCCAAATATTTGGTTGCCAGCTTGAGCCAGCAGGCTTTTGTCAGTGATCAAGTGTGTTTTAAACTTATGATTTAAAGCCCAATAAGTGCATATTCTTGTCATTATCCAAAGCACAACAGTGTTGCTAGTTTACAATTTTGGTCTTTAAAAAATGTTAGTAGGGCTAGAAAAGGGTTTGGGATAACCCATGTCACACAAACACACCTATGCACTGGGATTTAACTTAAACTTGGTTAAAACATTTGAATGGTGTGCACTGAAATGAAATGTGAAGGTAGAAAATTAGAAATGCATTAGTAGATTCATATAATACCTAGTTTGGAATGTACCAGTTTTACCATGACAATAAAGCAAACAGCGTATAGTATGCCTATATGGCATGTTTTCTTTAAGTTAAATATCGAAAAATCTACAATATCTTACAGAAGAGTTTTGTTCCTTTGAAGAGAGAGTTGTGCTATATAAAAGAATTGTAATGTAAGATTTTGAGACAGTCAGGGTCAATAAATGAGACAAATCACGCAATCCACATTTCCCTTTGGAAAATTGCCAGACAAACTTTGACACCAATTGAAATGACAACAACAAAAACAAAGGTGTACTCTTAGATGAGTTCATTAGACTACTTTTCCAGAATCAACGAGACATCTCCCTTTCAAATGAAAATCAATCATTAGCCATCTATCAGGCACTAAACACAACCTATCTCCAGTTCAGTAACATAGACAGACCCAAAGGATCAGTACCTAAAAGAGCACTTGATGATAAAGAGACTGCTGAGGGCATTTAAAACCTCGTGCAGCAAGTTGACCACATCACTTACCCTTGACTTTCCTTCAGCATCCTTAAAGAGCTCCACGTATGTAACCTCACCAACTACATGAGACATACAAAGGAAAAATACCAAGAGAACAAAGGGATTTAAGTCACCAAGTCTTCACATCGCCGTTGGCCTTGGCAATGCCGCTACAAATGGAGATGTCCCATTAATGATCAACAGTCAGCCCAGACCAACATCCCACCAGACAACACCATGGGCAGTGACTGAGACACCCACAGGCCAAGGCCAGAGAGAAACACAGCTACATTCAACCTGGGAAATTCAAAAGACTTCAATATTGATCAGTTGGTCAACAAGATTCCATTGATGGCAGTGTAGAGTTTTGAAACTGTCCTCTCACCTTTCAAAAGGCTTATTAAAACCCCATAGTTCAGAAAGTAGAGCATAACAATAGTTTCATTTATAGAATTCAGGTTCACCTTACAACAGATGCAACAAAATCATACAACAGTCAATACTACTACTGGTTTGAGGTTACATTTAGGAGCTGACAATACCATAAAACAAGTAACAAAATAACTAAGCTCATCTTCCTTTTCTCACAGACATATCAGCCCAAACTAAATTGGTGTCCAACCAAAAGAGTTAAGTAAAACTCCAGTAAGCTAATATCGCACTATGATGGTTCCCTACCATCTGCACTAAGGGCATCCAGAGAAAGGTAAGAACATCTAATTGACTACTACTATAAGCAGGTGATCCATCTGGTAACAAAGGAAGAGAGGTGAAGAACTGATCAGCTGAAGAGACAGAGAGGAGGAAAGCATCGCCCTAACATCCTGAGAAATTACCTTTCTCACGCATTAGATCTTTAATAGCCTGCCACTTCATATCATAGGGGATGTTGCTGATGAACACCCGGTTCCTGTGAGCACCCTTCTTGTCTCCCGCACCACCATGTTTGTCTTTGTAGGGATGGTAGCGGTTTCCTCTTCTGCTCCCAGAGGACTTCTCTTTAGGTTCAGGCTTTTCTTTGGGTGCCTGGGTTTCTTCAGCTTCTCTACAAAACGCATTAAGCAATAAGTCAGAGTATAGCCTAACTCAAAACCACAATCACTAACCGCAGTTATATTAACGGGCATTTCAAACTGTGATGGGGCAAAGAGAGTAGTCATTCATTCATTCATTGGTTGATAGTGTAGACGTAGCCATATGCCGCTAACGTTACCCCAGCGAATGTAAACATTACTGCAGACTGATAGTCTGAGAGGGGTTTAGCAGGGACGCTAATGTTGATCATCATGTGAGCTGAATCCGGCATATTTGAGTAAGCCAACTGACATATACATGTTTAATTCGCTGGCTTTGGACTCGGTAATGTTAGCTAACGTTAGCTATCAAGCTAGCAAAACAAAACAGATTCACACCCACTACGATAAGTTACAGGTGCGTTATTGCACTGTACCGCCTAGCCTAAATGTGAAATCATTTTGAGACTACACATAAAATAGCCTTCGGGCGCCATGTTAAGTAACGTTAGCTAACATCTTACACAAGGCACTGCAGGCCTAACCTTAACGTTACAATGCTTCGCTAACACTAGCTAGCTTAGCTACACAGGACTCCATCTTAGCTAACGTTAGCTAACCGCTGCACAGACTGGATGGATCAATAAAACATTTTCAGTTACGTTTTCACGCCATTGGCGGTGTCTTGAGATGATTCTTCGGTTTCAACCGGGATGGGCACAGCAGTTTCCTCTTGCTTTGGGTCATCATCAAGAGTTATAACATCTGCCATGTTGAGGTTTGTTTTCCTCACACAACGCAAGATGCCTCTGTCGCTACGCAGTTCAAAATGTGTAGCGGCGATTTTTGCCTCCAACGCGAGACTTGGAATGTGTTGCTAGGCAGCCTATGCACAAAACACAGAGGGGGCCTTGGCCAATAGAATAGAATAGAACCGAATAGAATATGGGAGGGGCGAAGGGGAGATAAATGCAGAGATAAAGTGTGAATATTTTATACCCACAGATCAAGAGATTGCACAGGTTTCTCCGTGGTCGGCAAACATGGATTGAGGAGTCAGCAATTAAATTCCCTGCTGAGCATGCAGACATGTGGGTGGGATGAGGGGTGCGTGTGCGTGTGCGTGCGTGCGTGAGCGTTCGGGGGTGGTGGGGGGGACAGATAGAATGCAAAAATACAGCCATGGGAAGAAACAAAGACCTTCTAATATGGTACATACATCATGCCTGGTCTCTGATCACCCACCTGTGCTACATCACTCCAGTCCAGACCGAAACAAGGCCAAGCCCTGTGCAAGACCTAAAGCAGTTCTGATCCAGTCATGTCAATTATTTTCCAAGATCCATGGATGCTGTCTTTTAAAACTCCTATTTTAATGATATAGCCTAGTTGTACATTTGTTTTCTAATTGGAATGAGTGTAATTCAGTAATAATACCTATAGTGTAGCACTAAAGCAGCACAGCAGCAGTGTCAGAAGAAAAATGTTTGCCGTATTGATTATCGTATAAAGCCAAGCCAATTCATCATTTCTGAAACTATTGATTGGTACACTATTACTCTAATGGGAGAGTAATTTCATTTTCTTGATACAATATATTCTGTAACATTTGTACAGAATCTGCACAGTATGGTCTAGTACTGTGGGACAGCAAGCAGCAGAAACACAGGCAATCTGAATTGGACTACAGAAAGTTGACAACCTAGAGTAGCCTAGGGTGTAGCCTGCTCCTACAGAGATCTTTGTCCATCTCCTACACTTTCAAATTTTTGAGGTATGAGGCCAAGACCATGATTTTTTTGTCCTGAGGCCAAGACTGGACAGAAGTGCAGCATTGACATTTAGACACCTACACACATTACACTTTGGAGCAGCCAAGAAAAACAATACAATCTTGTAGTCTGCTATTGGGAAGCAAGCAGCTCCACTGGGGCAGTTGCTGAAGTGCCTTGCTTAAGGGCACAGGATGGTATTTGTTTGGAGAGGAGAGCGTGCCTCCCCTGTGTGACTTCCCCTCTGTAAACAGACTCTATAGCCTGTCTCAAAATTGTGCTTTTTTCATACGCCATCTTCCTATATATTTTGAGGGGAAATGCACAGTCATCACTGTCAGCCAAACCAGTTTCTACTGTATCTCGCTAATCCCTTTCACAACCAGTTCACACATGATGCAGACAGTGGTTTTAAGTCTGTCAGTACTAAGGCCTATCTACCAGGGCGCTTCTCTGACCCAGATGCTTGCTATATTATCTAAAAATGAGTCCTATAAAGAAATGCATTGACATTTTGAATTTTGGTTGGTCTCTGCATTCATTGAAAATAAGGAGAAATGTTAGCCATAAGCGTAACAGAACTCAACAATTACAACAATTAGTGCAACATATGTGCAATCTGTATGTGTGTGTTGAACCTCATTCATAAACTGCCCTCACTGCTGGGTCAGGTGTGATGAAGGGGTGGATTGCAAACACACTGGATTGTTAACCATCAGATTGACCCACAATAAAGCAGCATGATTAATCTTGAACATACTGTACACTCTATAAATGAAACACCAAGTCAGTAAACTGATAATACATTTCCTTTGCAAGTTAATTGTTTTAAGTAGTACATCCCACCTAGGAATGCTGCACAATCCATATATGTTGGATACCAACAGTGCACAAAAATGATAATGGCTACACTAAAGAAGAATAAGTGCAAATGTTCTGCATTTTTGTCATTTTGGATCATATGCTGTAGTGCATTTAGGAGCTGCAGGTAGAAATGTAAACTGAAAGGTGACTCCTAATGTCACAATATTTGAGTAGCAGAGAGAAAAAATTAAGGAATCCCGCCGCATTTGCAGATAAAACTGTAATAATGATGTCTCAGCACAGTCCGGGTAGAAACTGCAGGCTAGGTCTCTGTGGACCTGATTCCCCCTGGAGTCAATAGTTATTACAACAGACTTCTCTGTAATGGCTCCCTTGGAAACAGTCCAGGCTAAAATGTTATGCAATTTATCATGAGAAACATTAGGGTGTCTTTGCAAAAACTTAACGAAGACATTGCCATCCTCCTGTGGCTCAGACTGACAGAGGTTTGACAGAGGTTTTATGGGGTTGCTTTGTAGTCAACCCATAACTTATCATAAATTTCACCTAAAAAGTTGATTATATACCTCCTCTTAAACTTAACTCGATCCTGAGCTTCCCTGGAGTCCTTATGCGTAACTCTAACCTCAATTAGAGATGCAAAAACAGAGGTTTTGTGGTCATCTTTGAAGAAATAGCAATTTTTGACTGGAAGCTTTCTCAGACATCTAAAAACCCTGTTACTGCACAGCCCCATTACTAGAATAAGACTCACTTGTTCTGTATGATGTGATGTGCCTGTTCACAAGCCAGTCTGTCCCATCACCATCTCCTCGGCACCATTATAGCATATTGTTAATTAAAGTGTTTATTATAGATAATCAAATCCTCTCAATGGGATTGAAATGTGCTATGCTTGTCTTTTAACAGTGGAAATTAAACTTACAATGGATCCTGTAATTTTAATTAACTCGTGGACCCCAGGAGGATTAGCAATTGCTGCAGTCAGTCTAATGGGGGAATCCTAATAGGTGGAATCCTAAGTATTTTAAATCCTTGGTATTTCACTGCATCTTTCTTTGTACTTTCTCCTACAGATTGTATTATTACACCATAAAACACGGTGTGGTGTTGAGTCCATTAGCATTAAAGGGGATGCTGTAAGAACAGTCAGTTAATAGAGTCATCGTTTTACAGTTCTCAGTATCAGTACTTCTGACCGGTTGTCTGACTGAGATAAAGTCTGGTAATCTTTACCCTAATGTCCTACAGTATTTTAATGTCCTTTATGCAACAGGTTCAGAGCGTCTCACCCGTTCCTGTGCCGGAGCCAAAAGGGCCTAAAGGACATCAGCATACTAACGGCTGCATAAAAGCTTGTTCTAAGTGGCGATAAATATCATGGAGGCAATCAAAAAAACGTAATTGCTGTAATTTAAGTCAATCAAGTTGTGTTCATTTTCATCAATATTCATAAAAAAAGACTGATAAATCCTCAAGGACACTAGAGAGGGTTTACTCTGCAACAGCAAATTCACTCTTATGGATACATTATGCATCATACTGTTCATACTAACTGGACACATCACTGGTGACCATAGACTTTATTGTACTGTGAGCCCATACTTTCACATTTTAATCCTGTCTGTTTGATTTAATTGAATGCAATTACAATTGTCATCTCCTAATCTATTTTGCTAGGCTCCTCACTGAAATAAAATGTGTTTTTCTGTGCTTAAGAGTAGGAACTACCTCCAATTTAAACTCAAATGCTTTGACAAATAGAGTGGGGGAGGTGTCCTACCTGCCTCCAGCTAAACCTGCCCAACGATAACACCACATCTAAACTAGAAAATCCTACTGAATCCAAGCAAAAATGCCAAAAAGGCAATGCAGTGGTTTAAAACTTTGAGAGTATGCGAGGAATGTTATCAATCACCTCCTGTTGTTTTTTTAGACTGATCTTGTACTAGTTATATAGCCGAAAAAGAAAAACAAGGCTTCATTTACTTCCTAAACCATGAGTTATTGTTCTCATAAAGAGCGTTTCACCCGCTGAGTGCCGTCTTACCAAGAATGGCCATCTCCCTCAAGGAATGATGGCCCATAAGCATATCCTAAGATCAGAGTCACTGCACCAATGTGACAAAAACTATTTTTCTGATATGAATTTTCACTGCATAACTGACGTAACAGATGGCTAGAGGCTACACTGCTGCATTCTGGTATCAGTTGACCTGCTGTTTGCTTTCCTATATAATACTGTGTTTCATTCACTGGGGTCTCTTTAAGTGCCAGTCTCTTCTCCCTCATCATGTCCAGGGGGCTTGCAGTCATAAGCCTTTGAGCAGAGAGGCTAATTCAATTTGACCAGAGCAAGCTGCACCAATTAAAAACACATCATCAAACCAAGCTTTGAGGATATTGCTTTGCTGTACCAAAAATACCTTTGCGGCAGCATTTACTGGTCAGGATCAGCGAGAGGCAGCATTTCTCCTGCTGGCTAAGCCATAGTATTCCTGTCACATTTTAGGGGAGTCATTTTGAGAAAAGCCAAATAAACCCGGGGAGGGGAGGAGAAGGAGAAGAAAAAGAACAGGCAGATTGCTTGTTTATACTGCTGCATCCATCCTGGCGTTGCTGAGCGGGAATGTTGTGAATGACTGAGGCAGCAGACCAGCTGAGTGAGACTAACAAGTGGTTGCCATGCAGCAGGAGCAAGCGTGCGTGCTTCTGGAGGGAGAGATAGAGAAACAGAATGATAATGAGTAGGAGGCAGCAAGTAAGGGAGCATGAGGAGAGGAGCTGATTCTCTGAGAAGAGACACACATCACAGCCTGATCCCACCTCTATCTGTGCCGCTTCTCTGTCTCTCTGTTTCCCTCTGTGTCTCTAGGTTTTTGCTTTGATGAGAGGTTAGCCTCACGTATCCAATATGACAACAATGGACGGATCGATGGATATGTGTTTGTGGGCTCAAATGAAGAGGAGTTGTTCATGAGAAACAGCAGCAACAGGTCTGTGAGGATGGAACGATAATGACGGTGAGATGCCTGCTTTTCTTTTCTTCCTTACACCACCACACCACAGAACCTCTCAATGCAGTCTCTCTCTTTCAGCCTACCTCCCTCCCTCCCTCTCTCCCTCTCTCCCAGCCTCTCTATCTCACACACACACACACACACACACACACACACACACACACACACACACACACACACATACATGCATGCTTTCTCTCTTACTCATCATTCTACTTCCTTCTCCTTTCTCTGTCTTTCCCCATTCTCTCGTTTTCAGTCCCCTGTCCCTCTGTATACCCTCCCTCTCCCATCTAGTCCTCTCCCCTCCCTTGACTTGAGCCACCTGCTGCTTATGCTCATATGAAAGATTTGGGAGAAAGAAATAAGGAAGCTTTCTGGTTGTGTGACCACATCATTTCTGTCATTATGTTTCCTCAATCTCCACCGTTTTCTTGTCTAATGGAATTACACTGTCTGGCAGGCATCAGCTCACACGCAACAGGTAGAGAGCTTTTTCTTCCTAACCAATCATGCATAACGTCACAGCTTCTTGAGATGTAGTGTTTTGACGTTGTGCCTTAAAACCTTTTCTCATGTTTAACAGTGGGCTATGTGGCGCGACTCACTGTAATTCCGATTCAATCTACAGGAATGTAGCCATGGTTTTGTGTAGTATTGTTGCACTGATGTCCTTTTGATGTTGTGACTGAGCCTGTTTTTATGCAGCCTCTCTCACTCTTCTGTTCATGTTCATTTTCTGTGGAATTCCCAGAGGGGACGAGTGAGAGAGAGAGAGAGATCGAAGTCTCGGGACATCTGTTTGATACCACATTCAAGAGCTATTTATAGATACCTGTAACCATTTATGTTTCATGGTCAGCTCATATCACATCGTTTAATTTGTAATTCCTATATTTACACTATCATATTGGCACTGTTATTTCCTACAGCATACGCAGTGTATGAGCATTTAGGCTGAACATTGAAATTGGATGATTAAATGGTAGTGATTTCTTCTCTGCACAAAAACAAAGCACTAATCTCAAGGCATTATATAATCTCTTACCAGGTAGCATGCAGGCTTATAAGCGCCTGACCCTATCAGAGGAGAGATGAGGCATCTAGATGTTGGTTTGGCATCATGTGTAGCGTCCACTACAACCACTCCCTTGCTGCCATGAGCGGGAACGATTTGATGGCGCACTCTCTGACTCTGGAGCAGAAGACGGCGTTTGCCTTCGTGGGGATGCTGCTGGTGTTCCTGGGGCTGCTGATTGTCAGGTGTTTCAGGATCCTGCTGGACCCCTACAGCAGTATGCCTTCCTCCAACTGGGCTGATGGCATTGAGGGGCTGGAGAAAGGGACGTTTGAGTACGCCCTCACTTAGCACTGGGGAAGCGCACAGGGGTAGATGTTCTTATATACATATCAGGAA
>OMOV01097075.1:0-15246 GCA_900312565.1 Beryx splendens | reverse complement strand
AGAGAGAGAGAGAGAGAGAGAGAGAACTTTCTGGCAGAAACAATGCAGCAGTATGTGTACATAATTGCTCCTATAGTATTTTGGGTATTACACAGACATAAAACATACCCATGCCTTTAAACACAGTGTGTGTACGCTGTGTAAATGCAATGCCGCTTATTCAAGCATGCAGTTGTTCAGCTGCGATAGCTGTCAGGCATTTAAACGGTGATCCTGAAATAGCAAAACCACCCAATATCCACCCACATCACAGTACAGATCCTACATTGGGCCCAACATCGCACCTTCCCAGCTGTCGACCTGCTGGAGTGCACTTCACACATCACCCCACTGCTTCAACACAGGTGCTTGACATCCTAAGGAAAACTCCCACAGCACAAAACATTTCCTCTGGCATCAGTGCTCCACATAAACGCTCACTATCTCTCGTCCTCTCTCCGTCTCTATCTCTCTCCCTCTCACACTCTAACACACACAGACAGAGAAAGAGAGAGATCACTACCACACCTCCTACGCCCCCTTGCTCCACAGCTACTACCTGGTGATACTGTATGCACTAAAGCCATCAGTGCACACAAAACACCCCCATGCTGGGAGCACCCATGCAACAATATGAGACTACCCAGAGGGCAGCAGGGGAGGCCCTCTGCTTTACACCACACTGAGCAGCCCACTCCCTCTACGCTGGCTTCGCCGGGGCCATTTTATTTACCTGTATATTCCAAGGCCCTGGGTTTCCAGCACTTGCCAGAAGATTATCTTCAGGGACTTCTTCATTTACCTTCAAAGCATCTCATATCCCCCCCAAAAAACTCCTCCCGCCCTAACCGTGCTGGTAAGTGGTTGTATTTTATGTTGGCTGGTAATTTAGGAATTCATTTCAGAGATACAATTTATTGGCTCTGACACTCCTGAAGGTCATTGTAAGCTGGCAAAAAGAGGCAAAGCAATTGGGGAGGGTCACATTTGAGAACCCCACTGACATGAAAGTAGACTCAAATGAAACATGTGCAGGTTGTTTGTCATATGATATGAAAAGATCAATTTAAATCAGGGGATACAGTCATATTTTTAGGGTTTTTTCCCGAATCACCTCTACTCGGTGACCTGCAGGTGGGTGGTTTCATTGTGGTTATATAAGATGCTGCAATTTTAATGGGAATTCAGCAATATCGGAGGATAGAAATTGCCTGAGGAATTTTGAATGCGAAACACCTGGACCCCGAGTTCAGATTTCTGTTTATACGACTAGTTACAAGCAAAAATCATAATTTTAGCAAAAACATATATGGTTTGAGTTTATTAGCTTCAGAAGCTAAAAATATTTTGCTAGCGACGTCTGTTTCCCTGCTAGCACCTGGAGGTCTCCCTGACAGCACACTCACTCCCATCCCATAATTAAACAAACGCTGCCAGCACTTTCTAGTTGCTCATGGGATATGCTTTATTGGAGCGCCAGCAACAGTAAATATGCACATTCTCAAATTTGACAGAGGGATAGCACAGCGCCATCTTTTGGACAGATCTGTGCACAATAGAGGATTGTGGGTGCGTTGAAAATGTTCAACTTCTCCATTGTCCCTGTTCTGTTCAAGGTCTGTCGGAAATTGTATTTCATGGGATAAGCATATGTTTGAAATAATTTTCAAACATGTATTTTCATGTTATTTTCTTTAGTTATACTGTATATCCATATACTGTACATTATTTCCATTATTTAGAATTTGATACCTTAATTGCATCTAGGTTTTGATAACAGACATGAATCTTAAACATACTGATTATATCCTGTATATTTCATATACAGCACTGCAAAGAATAAGAGGGAGGAAGACATCAAGTGTGCGTGTAAAAGCGCATCCCAAGAATCCCATGCAGTACATTCAGGAAATCTGTCATGTATTTTAATGACTCAGTGTCTTCAGAGTGAGGTTTGACCAGTTGGTTAGCACTAGTTCAGGTTGCTGTTGATGTTAATGTAGTTTGCGTGCCCTGGTTTCCCGGCCTGTGTGCATCTGTTCATTCATGTTGGTGCGTGTCTGTCTGTGTTAGCAAGTGACTGAGTTCGTCTGCTGTGTGTCTGGGTGCGTCTCCTCTCTCTTTTCACTTCAGGTTGTGGGCAGCATCACGTCCTTTGTAGTGCCAAACTTCTCCTGCCTCCCTCCCTGCCTGCCTGCGGTGGTTGTTGTTGTCCATGGTGACCGAGACGATGCTGACGCCCCTGCACCGGGTGTCATTGTTATGACGACCTTGATGACAACAATGACTGCAATCACCAAGTCGCTGTTGATGCCAGATCCAGAGATTCACCCGAGCATCCTTACTGTGTTTATTCTGTGTATTTTTTTATATTCCTTTTTGTTATCAATATTTAATTTTTGTTAACCCACTCTCGATTGCCTTGGTTGGGTGCTGTCGTTGTCATTTATTGTTTCATAATGTGGCCATTGTGCAGCCCTTTGGGACTGTAACCATGACTAACTGCTATACAAATAACCTTGGCCTGACCTGTTGTCACCCTGCTGTCACAGCCTCTGTCTTTTTTTGTATTCTGTGGGATGCATTGTGCTTAAACATACAAGAGGAGGATTATGGGACTTGTGGGAATAAATGCAGCTAAGATTCCAAGGAATACAGTTAAGGTTTCACAAAAATACAATTCTTATTTTTATTAATTACTTACACGCTTGCTTGAGTCTGATAGTGTCAAGGTCTACTGTGGAGGAGTGAAGCGTCTCGCTCTGAATGACTGACCTGAATTTGGCTCTTGAAGAAGCACTGTGGTGTAAATGAGATCCTTATTCAGTAGAAACGTTAATTTATCACTCCACCGTACAGAAAAAAGCCTATAGCACCCACCTGGAAATACCTCCTTACCCCCCCACAGGTAGGCTATAAGCCAGAAAGCTAATGTCATGCTAGTAAACCTTACTGTCCTGTCCGTAAAACTGCTACCGGTAAGCCATCTGTGAATATCGTATGACTGCTGCCATATCTAGCTTGCCAGTTAGCCATTTCAGCCTTAAAAACATCATAAC
Organism: Beryx splendens; assembly: GCA_900312565.1. Classification (NCBI taxonomy): domain Eukaryota; kingdom Metazoa; phylum Chordata; class Actinopteri; order Beryciformes; family Berycidae; genus Beryx; species Beryx splendens. The sequence goes on along the minus strand of OMOV01097075.1, from coordinate 12,208 downwards.
TGTTTTATTTTCCCTAATCCAAGCACAGTCTGTCTACTGCCAGATGCAGCCATAAGTGACATCTTGCATATTGAACTGATATGCTGCTTAGATGTGGAAACTAACTTTATATAGGAGAACAGCCTTTTGACAGAAGCAGATAGCGGAGATAACAGTACAATGTTGTTCTGCTGCTTGTGTATACAGTACAGTAGTTTACAGTTGTGAGGAGGCAGCCAATTTAAAAAAAATGAGAGACACGTTTTTGTTTGTGCAACTTGGTCACTGACAGGCAGCATATGAAGCAATGTTGCTGCCAATCTGTTACTACATTTAATTTGGCTTGTTGTAAAATTTGTTTAAAAAGTGAAATTGTGAAGGAAATATTGTGTATTAAAATTCTGATGCCATGTCACTTGAGCAAAATTGCATAGTAATTCACTATGGGACAGTGCATCAATTTTAGAATGACAATTGCACTTGTTGGAACATTTGCATGATTTGGACAGGCATTTGAAAAAAAAAACTCTCACGCAATCAGATTCAAGTATTCAACAGAGAAGATTTCATTTTACCAACACAATAATGAGAACATGTTGTCTAGCCTGACTATGGATGGGTTATTCTTTTTCTTTCTTTCTGAAGCCTACAGGAAGGGTCACAGAAAAATATTTTTTGCTTGAGGTAGGAGGAGAATCATCACCTCTACATGCCTCTCAATGTACAGACTCCGTATAAAAATTGTGCAATGATATTAAAGCAAGACAATATGTCCTTACCGGTGGCATTGGGGGGGCATCTGTTGAAGGCCAGTTCTCCTGAAGGTGTCCGTCTCCACACCATTGACACTGCGTAGTCCTCAGGACAAATCTCATACGGTGCTAAGGAGTAAAGCGGTTCAAACATTACTCTTTTTTTTTCTTCCAGCATTTCCAATATGATGCAACAATTTCTTCATGTTAGATTTTAAGGAGCTATGGAAATTCAGGAGATCAAAGTCACATATTTGTGAACAGAAGCATGTCATTTAACTATCACATGAAAATGTTGCTTTCTCTGCTTCAATCACACATATTGTGAACTCAGGCACTACACAATTTTAAAAAGTTTAAGGTTCCTTTTTTTTCTCTTTACACTAAGCCCATCACTTCAGAGAATTTAAAAAGCATTAAATGTCTTATGTGTAAGACTCCTCTTCACAAAGAGATTCCTTTGAAAAACGTACAATACCCTTGATGATACTTCTCAATGTAATGTCTGTCACCACCATGGAGATTAACAGAAGTCATCCAATGCCATCGTTGGTTTGAAAATTCATACTCAGTTAAAGGAAAAATATAAGACAATTGGGAAGGCGCCAGCTGCAATTCCTCTCCAGGTTCTGCTTTAACTAGTGGCTTATATCTTATAAAATGATAATCCTCCCACAGAAATGCATTTCACTTCACGCAGAGATAATTATCTTCCTACACACACTTTCATTCAGCTGACTCTGTGGTCATGCCGATTTAATTCTCCTTTGGGTTACCTGGGCAGCGCTGGTCGCTGCACTTGCGGACTTCTTCCCCTGTGCCCTCACACTGGTGCCCAGTCACCGCTGCCCCCTGACACACGCGGGCGCGCCTCTGCCATCCGCCGTCACATGATTTAGAGCAGCCACTCCATGGGCCCCAAGGATTCCACTGGCCGTTGGCTGAAAACAAGTCGTCCATGGTTAGAAAGGGAAACTCTCAAGAGCATCCGCCTCCCCCATTACAAATAGATATCAGTGAAGATACACAAGGCAACAGTAAACATGTCGTCCCCCTACATATGATGAAGTCCCCGTCTGGGCCAATCAGTGACAAATATGTCACCTTGGTTTGAGCTCTAATTGTAGTTCCCCCTTGGGCCAAACTGTGTAATTTTGAAAGCTGGAATGCAGCGGTGAGAAGCATCGTTCCCCCAAGTTTTGTTAAAAATCAGATCAGTGGTGTGTGAGATGCAAACACTGTAGCGCCCTCCTTAGGCCCATCACTGTTATTCTGAAAATGCCGGAACAGAGCAGCGACATGTATAATTCCCCGAAGTTTTGTCAAAATCCAATGAGCAGCGTCCAAGATATTGTGCATGACGGATGGGTGGACCGGGGCCGATCGATGGAGCCCCTCTCCCCGCTTTCGTAGCGGGGGACAAACATCATTAGGTGAGATAATTCTCTTACGCCATTCAGCTTTGCAATAAATGTTGTGTGACCTTTAAGGTATCATGGCATCTTTCACACCATTTGTTTCTTCTGCTATCCAGGGATGCAGTTAGTAATTATGTTGGGAGTACAGCACAAAGATGTGAAAATCATCGTATTGTCGCATACTGGTTAATGGGTAGAGATTTCTTGACATGTTTTAGGGTGCCAGGAGTCAATGCAAACATGTTTTAGCAAAGGGTTTCAGTTTCTTCTATATTTAAATTTTTTTTTAGAATACTTGCAATAATCAGGAGGATGTCTCTTTTACAGCTAAGAAGCTGTCCTGTGGGTGGTGATTATTCCCCTCACTTTGCCAATATTAAAACCACTTTTATGCTGAAGTTTCCAAAACCACCAGCATGTTTTATGCCCTTTTAATGGACACTGTAAAATTGTGCATTAGACAAAAAACAGATGCTCCCCTTCAGCAATGTAGTAAATCACATGCCCTTGTCTGAAAGAAAGGTACAACACCCCGTAAGCAGGAAACACACTCCACTCTCACTTTAACCTACACTTACCCCTCCTTCACATGTACACAGCAATCTCCTGTCCTACAGCTAACCTCTGCCAGCGGCGCTTCCAATTGGACCGAAAAAAAACGCTGTGACCTGTTAGCTTAAACCACAAGTAAGACATTCATCAAATCCCAGCAGATACTTAAACTTCTGCTTCAAATCAGAGCAGCTTTTCCTTTGTTAGATTTATCCCCGTGTGTTTCCATGAGCTCAATATGCCAGCAGTCCTGGAAAAATTATAGCAATTTTGAAACAGATTTAGAACCATATTATACTGGTGCAAAATCATGCACATGCCTTTTGTGTGATTATAAATAAATTTAATCATTTTATTTTATATGCATTCTGTTAGTTTATTTTTTTGTGGATGCCGATTGCTTTATTGAGTACAGCTTCTCACTTGAAGTGGTACTGTAATTACAGCAATTCTGAAATGACGTACTAGTGCTGGCTTGAACTCAAAATTTTCGGTTCCACAATGCAAAATCAATCCATCCAATCCATCATCCACGGCTAACTTGCTCTGTGGCAGGCTTCTAGCCTGACATTCAAGTTGTGCTGATTTGTTATATTATGAGCCAAATTCTGGTGTCTCACTTATCTTTGATCTCTCACCTTGGAAACAAATAAGAATTGCTAAATAGGTAGGCCTCATCAAATTGCATAAATGTACCCTCTCACTCTGAAGCAAACAGCAGCATCTCCTGATTCATTATCATGCGCACAAATTGAAACTAAGTATTTACAAGCCTTTATAAAGGTTTTAGCGGCCAGAGGAGCATAAGGTCGGCTGACTGGTTACAGAACATACTCAAATCTGTTTGCAACCCATAATAAAAGTGAAGTACAGAAAAAAAAATCCCAGCTGTGTTACTTTGCTACAGTGAAAATTGCATCAGGAGATTATGAGAGTGCTCCGGCCCTTCATATGATCAGACAATACAAAGCCTGATGGGGACCACTAAGCTGACATCTTAGAGCCTGTAATACATCTATGATGTCGACAGACAGTTTGGACAGCAAGCCCTGAATGATATGAACGGCATACAATAAATCTAACTGGATTTTACAAATCCAATTGATAGAGCATGGTCTTTAACGTTATTCTTGATTCTTACTACACAGATTTTCAGCACACAGGGAATGACTTGAAACAGGAGGAAGGAGGGTAACACAGTGATTGATGGAATAAAATTCCACGTTTAATCTGAAGTCAGTGGTAATGATGGTGGTAGGGATGATCGTAATAATGATGATGACAATACTGCAGGCTCTTGTTTTTTTGTCTCTTTTGCTGCCTATTTCAAATCATAATTTAGAATTTAGACATCAAAGCGGATATGGAATTAAGAGGCTCAGGATTTTACCTGTGCAGTCAGGATTATAGCACTCTCTGCTTTCTGCCCAGTGACCGCGACACTCAGATCCCCCATGGGCGGCTGCTGAGCACTGCCTGGTCCTCTGCTGAGTGCCATTGGCACAGGTCACCGAGCAATCGCTCCAAGAGCTCCACTCCTGCCACTGTCCGTCCACTGAGGCACCCAACCAGAACCCAACAAGCATGTCCCAAGCGAAGGGAAAAAGAGGACAGACAGAAATGGGAGGAGATATTCAGATCACTATTCTCTCTTTGTTTTGGAGCCAATAAAACAGATATTCTTTATAAAATACAGAAAAGACATTGCACGCATGCAGCCTACACAGATCAGTTTTTACGGAAGACTTGGATTGCAGGAATGTTACGGAAATTCTTTTCGTTTTTTTTCCAGAGGTGAAAATGTCTTAAAATAGCCAACAGCAACAGAAAACATTACATGAAATGGTTTTCTTTCTTTCTTTCTTTACCACCCTTTCTTGTTTTGATTGAATATCTTGCTGTAAAACACCTCTTTGAAAATAATATCATTACATATTGTGTGCAGCTGTATACATTACAGACACAAAGCACTATTAAAAACGCCTTATGTGTCAATGACAAAAAAAATTACCTTTACTTAGAATACCCAAAATATTTGTTAGTTGCATTCTCCTTCAACAGACAGGCCGGGGAACAGCGTCTGAGACTGCATGGTTTTCAGTGTCACGGACCACAGCAAAGCTAACATTTGCAGTGTGGAGAAACTCCATGATCACTAATCTGCTTACCATTCACAGGCAACTGCGGGTAAGTGATTTTGACATCAGAATTACAGTATTGACTCTCAACAGGGTTTCTTAAACCGCATTATTGTGTGAGCAGCAAATATTACTTTAAATGTGCCACGAGGCCCCCATACATTAGCTTTTTTTACTCACCTTTGCAATATTGGTTAAATTATCTTATAACTGCAAGTTAGGGAGGCCGCTACCACTCTCAAGAATCGATCATCTGAGATGAGTTTGGTTTTTGATCATCTTCATGCCTTCCATATCTCTCTCACAATCATTCCTTCGGGGCAAAGTATTAATTTAGCTGTTTTTGTGAACAGTATAATTTAATAGCAGATGATACATACCAGGGCATAAAGCAATGTTGCAAAGTTTGCTCTGAGTCTCAGGCCCGTCACAGGCCCTGCCTCCATGCAGCGGAGGGGCACACATCCTAGTCCTAGTGCGGTGACCTCGGCCACATGTGAAGGAGCACAGGCTCCACGGTGACCACTCCTCCCAGACACCATGTACTGCGGACAAAGGACAGGCGTCAGGCCTAATCAGAGTCTCTGCCTATGCTGTAGCACAAAGAAAACCAATAAGATACTGAGCAAAACAGCCCAAAATAAAACAAACGTACACAATTAGCAACAAGGCTAATGCAGATGAAACAGAGTGCTCAGACAGTGTGGAACTTCCCAAAGGCTTAGCCAGAAGCTTTAGTCACATCTGTCCTGGATTGTAGGCCTATTTAGACTGTTCATTAGACAACTATATTCAAAACGATAACAGTAAGTGCTATCCCCACTACCGTGCTGTACAGGATAGCAGAAAAATATCAATAGTCCACAAACTATCCTAAATAGGAAGGACAAGATTTCTGGCTTTATAGCAGAAGATGTGGATGCGAGCTAGGTCTGCACAAATTTATGGTGAGCCTCCTTGGTCTACTGGAATCCTCCTGAATATTCATGACTGGGGTTGGACCTTCAGGTTGATGTGGGCTAACGCTGGTTCTGCAAATCAGTCCGTAGATCAACACATGCTAATCAGAATTATGCATCCAGCAGACAGCCCAAGCCCAAAGGGAAATTAATAAAATGGGCATTCATTGATAAGTTCACACATCATGGACCCTGAGCAGGGGTGCAAGTCTGAACTACAAATAATGCTACGAATGTTTCCAAGGCTTTTACCATTCAATTCCTTTCTCCATTTAAATCATACTGATACCTGTCTGGCATTATGTTGTTGTTATCTAATGCTTGCTTCATCAAAATAACTTAAATAATTGAAAATTGCTGACTAAACCATTTTTACAGCATCGTTTAAATACATTCAAATACAGCATTCTCTGTTCAGCAAGAAGGACAACATAATAACTTTAGCTCAGAGATCGGTGGTTTTGCATTGTTTTCCTTTTGTATGAAATCTTGGTAATGGTAACCTTCTCAAGTGTATAAAGCAGGCAATCCCACTTTTCTATATATATACTGTACATAAACATTGCCATCAGTAAGAAAAGTGAGATGTCCTGCTTCCAAAGTTCTTCTTTCTTTGGACAAGCACCAATCTCTCTCAAACACTGTTAATTTAAAGTCCAGTGTACCAGAAGGATGTGTTCCCCATCTCGCCTCTTAAGATGAGGAAGACATCCTTCTGGTACACGGTCAGAATTGCCTTCAAAATGTTCACAGAGTTTCTCAAATAAAGAGCCACTTATCAGGGTACATGTCCTAACCACATAAAAAACGCTGTACAGCAAGGCCAGACCTTGCTTATTAAATGGCCGCTGGTCTGTGCAATAAAGTCATGTTGTCATCAGGAAGGAAAATTAAATTATTGTCTTGAGAATGCTCTTCTATTTTACTCTTGAAACTGCATGAACAAAGCTCAACGTTACTGCAGTAGTTTCATTACTTTACATCTGTTTCATAGCTCCCCTGAATTCTGCTGTGGAAAAAACAAAAACATTACCTCAGAAAGATTTTAAGATTAGATTACTGTCAACAGCCAAGCAGGCATTTTAAAATAGACAGTTCTGGTCTTCAGCTCTGATTGCCAGGGTTACATTCAAAGGCACTGCAAAACACTCATGACTGCATGACTGTTGTTTTACATATTAATGTGTTAACTGAAAATGTCCACTCATACTTGTACTAGAACTATGTTAATTATTGATTAAATATAAAAGCTTTATTGAACATTTTGCAGTTCTTTTTCATTTTTCAACTCTTTTTTGTGTGTGCACTATTTCATTATTTTTAATAGTGGTGTTTTGCCACCATTTTTAGGCAGTAAGTGTACGTGTTCTGAAAGTCAGGTGCATCGTGCTGGGCGGCAGGATTTCTAACAGCGCCCCTGATCTGACCCTGCAGTGCATGAGCCATTGTTCACAGATGATGTTGTTGTCTTCAGTGATGCTGACTGTGAGGTGGCGTTTCTTCCTCTTAGCTTGAGACTGACACTTCTTTGCCTCTGATGTCAGCATGCCCTGTTTTGGACGTTTCCTTCCACCTTCGCATACTGCAGGCTTGATGAAAGCTCAATGATATTAAATCGATCCATCTGCCTTTGGGAATATTGTGATATAGTGATAGGCCGCATCGTTTTACCACGTGCCACTTGTCCCTGTTCGCTACTGTAATTACGGGAGGCACTGGTGATAGATCAGTTGCATTTTGTTTCTGTTTTTCTGTTTCTGAAAATGTTATGGTCACGATCCCTGTGCTGAATTAAAAACCTAGTATGTGAAGCATCTGATGCAATGAAATTTAATGACATTGCAGGACTGCAGTTTGATATCTTGTGACTCAAAACTCATGAAACAAGAGAAAACATGTAATTCCTAAAAAATGTTTAGGCGAAAAGTCAATTTCAGTGGACTTCTCATGTTAAATGAAAACGAAGCAAAATGTTCTAACACAATCTGCATCTATGAGCACAATGCTGAATTGATTTAGAGTGTTCCCAGAGCTTTATGGCCCAGTTATTTGGTGATTAGGGTTTTCACATTATTAAAATGTGAGGCGAAGTTCTACATCTACAATTAGCCTCGAACGAACACGTTTGCAGGCCTTAAGATAAATCAAGGGGAATAATGAATTCATTTGGGCAGCTCTGTGAATTCTGTTTCTAAATTAATAATTATTCTCCATTCGAATGAATGAATATACCTGGAATATGGCCTTTTTTCTTGAGGAATAAGAGCTTTAACATGCAGCTTGCTCCCTGAGCTAAATATTAATGGTCAGAGAAGACAGTCACTCTAAGACTGATTTTTAGGAAATTGTTCTTTGAAATGACTCATTCCCTTTTCAGCTAATACTGCCCAAGCACAGTAAAATGCTGACCCTTTTGAAAACTGCCAACGCCCCACTTACTCATGCCACATTTTAATATGAAGTACATCAGAATGTCAGAGGATGCCGCTCGCAAGATTTTTGATCAGCCATGGGGAGAAGGCCGATGCATCACTCTCTGATGCAATCTGAGAGGCACTCCCCTTAATAGATAAGGGGTTCAAACACATCGAGAGAACGTTAACATGACTTTGCCTGCTTTTGTTTACCATATGCTAGCTCAAATCTACTGAAGCAATATTTGTCACATAAACACATCCCCCAAAAAAAGGTTAATGATTGCTTGTTTAGAACAACACTGTGTCCTGTCAGATGCTGTAAACAGAAACATAGTGCACTGCAATCACCAGTCAGGAAAGTAAGAGAGGAATGTTGATACCTGACTAGCTCAGAGATGTTGATACCTGACTACGAATGACTCATCTAACATGCCATCATGTGTTGAGGAAGACATGCCTTGCAGCATGTTTGAAGAAACACTGTCAAGCTATTTTAAAATGCACAGTTGACCTTCAAGAAAATGAAGCCGATGACACATCAGTATCCACTGCTCCCCAAGCTCCATGCAGAACCACGTCATTAAACCATTTAAATGCTGATGAATTGACTTATAGTTATATGAAATGGAAAACACAAAAGTGATTATGAAAAATCCACAAAAATAACATCAAAGAAAGAAAGCATAATAATAATAGTAATAATAATAATAACAATACATGATTAAATAGACATTTTGAAGAGTTTGTTAAAACACAACAACACATTTCCTCCCATAAAGAAAAAAATGAGAAAGACATTAATATTCAAGAATCTGCGGCTAACACTACCTGGACAAGGGGCAGTGTTATTGCAAACCCTTGATTCTCTTAAAGGGCCGCTGCAGTGTGTTCCGTATGGTGAGACACATGTTCTTGTTCGCACCTGCGACCCTTGACCGCATGTTACAGAGCATGAGCTCCACTGGGACCACTCCTCTGCACCTGATTCACCTGTGTGGGAGAAGGGTGACACTAGTTAAATGCAGCAATATGGTCCTATGGAAGCCCCGGGGCAGGGCTAGCAGGGCAGGGTGGGGCAAGGTGGGGCGGGGTTGAGTAAGGAAGGGGGAGGGGCAACATGAGTCACGTTAGAGGAGGACGGTAGTTTTTACAAGTAAACTATGGGACACACTATTCAATGATCTTTGATAAATACTTAATTGGCAGAGCTTTATTGGGTGATAAGTACTTTCTTTGATTTGATTTTCATGCAACAAAATCAAGTGTTTTGGGCCTGCAATCAAAGAGAGTGTGTTTGCAGAAGTTAACAACGCTCTTTTGAATTTAATGAAGCTGCAAACTTAGGTGGCGTATTTATTCAAAGATCACAGAAAAGGCATAGCTATGATTATAAAAATGAACAGTAGACATTAGGGCTATATCTCACTGCTTCATTTCATCTTTAAAAATAATTCATGCATTTCAATAAAACCCAATAATATGTTAAAACAAAGTAAATCACCGTAAATAAATGAAATTCATAAGAACAAACATGCAAAAAAAACATCTAACTGAGAAGATAAAATGGGATTTTAATGGGTGTTAGTTCACAAAGAAGTCTGCGGTATGGATCCCTTGCACTGCAGCAACCAAAAATGTCTGGTTTCCTTGACAACAGTGGAGAATCTACTATGTTTTATTGGTTGTAAATAATTTTCAAAACCATTTTGAACTGTTTACTCCCAGGGGCGGAGGAAAATGAAAAAGTTAACTGATTTTATACAGCAGATCACAGCCATTTTATGTATACAAATGTGGCTCAAACTAGTTTCCTTTCCAACTATTTTTTATTTCTATTTAGAGTGCCTAGATGTTGTGCCATGTTGGTTGCAGGAAATATAAAAGCTGGTATTCATGCCACAGAATGAAAACTGATTCTTATTCTGTGATTCAGGCCTTTCAGCCCAACTTGGTCTATTGATTTTGGCAGGTTGACTTTGAAGCAGCTTAACTATGCATGCAGATATATCATATGCTGCATTTGGTGGTAAATTAGTAAAACAAAGGGCCATGGTTATAAAACTGAAAAAAAAAGATATGTAATAATGCTACAGATCTCTTTTGAGTTGATTTAAAAGGGTCAAATGTTTGTGAGATCAAGTTGAGCCTTTCAAACTTAAGGGTCCCAAAAGTCAAATACCAAAAAGCAATGAAATGCTGAATAAAGATGTATACTGTGGTGAGGCAGTGGGGTGAATTCCAAAGCCATGATAGCCTAAGTGAAGAAGAAATAAACTATTTGGTGACAAGAGAGTGAACAATCAAATTCCGATACCAAAGCAGTCACCGGATAATTCATGTTTGATTTTTATAGTTAAACCCTCGGGTGAAGTATTCAATTTCTTTGAGGCTCTATGCATTAGAGAAATAATTCAATACAGAAAGGAGTTTTTCAATTTCAGCTCTGAATACATTTATGTCTTTGGAAATCATCAAATCTTTTTTTTTTTTTTAGGATTTTAGGCACAATGTGCTTCAATGCAGTTTCTCAATATGTAGTATCAAGGACACACAGATTCAACCAAATAGGGATCTAAAACCTACGCTTAATTTTGCAGATCATAAAATAGGCTGAGGTGGATCAATTGGTTAAATGAGGCAGTACAGGGAGAGTAAATTGTGTGAGGATGAAAAACAGAAAAGCACAGCGATGCGACCCATAACAGGGAAGTATCATACCTACAGCATGTGTAAATGGAGAGGTGTTAAGGATTAGTATATGCATGGTGTTTTGCAAATAAAAAATGGTAATGAAAGGAGTGTTTCAACCAATGGCAGCAATCTGAATGGAACAACACATGAAGAAACAAAAACACGTCCCAAACAAAATAACCCAAAACAAAACCAAAAAAAAAATCTGATATATAAACCACCCCGCCCCCAAAAAGTGATTTCTAGGTAGAATAAAGCAACAAAACAGCTAAATAATGAAAGTAAATTAAAAGTCAAGTCTTGCTTCAACATTGCTGTCAGTTATCTCAATGCATTTTGATTTTATTGAGAATGCTAAGGTGGCAGGTTATAAACGTGTTTGTGAATTTACATAATTTCAGTTATTCATTTATTGGAGGTCACACTAGATTAAGCCACATAGGTTCAGTTCACTATCAGTTCAATTTTGGCCAAGTATGTGTTTCATATTTGGCTGAAGGGGTGGGTTTTTCATTGAATGACATTTAATTTATCACGCCTTGGAGGAAATGATTAACTACATCAGGGCCTAAGTTTTACCTCCCATTTAATTAATGTTCTAGGAATATATGAGTAATCCACTTGCCAACTCGGTGTGTAACAATAAAACAAACAGACCCACAAAACCCAATTATACTCTGTATTCAAAGTAAATACTCAGAGAGAAATGGGAAATTTATCTTGCTTGTTCATATGTAGCAATAGTGAAAGAGTAGGAAAAAATAATAATGCAAAACATTGTCACTTAAAAGGTGCAGTACAAGAGAGAGCATGCATGTGACTCAGATGAAATTAAGTTTAGTTAACAAAATAAAGTAAAGAAACATAACTATTATATTACCAGTTTGTGCCATAAATTTAGCAGATTCAGCTTGCTCCTGCAGGGCCTTTGTGTCATGAACTGATCTTGGCCGCTGACTTTTTACTGTATGCTCTCCGATCATTCCATATTCTAGGGACAAAATAGAGGTTCATATGAAAGCTAGGCTTAAACAGGATCTTCTGAGGACAAAAGCTTATTACATACTGTTTTTCAAGATGTGAGAAGCAACGGCAATGCATGGCTAGAAACAAAGACCACACAAGTATATATTTAACTCGTCATTTACTCTAAGGCATAGAACAATGCAACGAATTTATAAGGGTGAGCTGGAAGTATTAATTGAGCTTGAAAGCACAGCGTAGACACATAGCAAACATGCAAATAAACTCACATCGGTTTAAAGACTCTAATGCTTCATCAGACCATCTCCCTCCCTCCCT
>OMOV01097074.1:0-11079 GCA_900312565.1 Beryx splendens | reverse complement strand
GGGCGCGGACTGCCCTGGTGCCATCACCAGTGAGATGCAGGAACGCACGGCCACTTCCGACTGCACACACACATTGGGAAAGCCCCGGAGCTGGCTCCGCGTGATGGGCGTCCGTTATCACCAATGAACGGAGAGAGCAGGATGACGCTCTCCATTGGCAGCTACTTGGAAACGTGGAGAGGTGAAGTGATGCTGCTGGTGTCCCAGTGAGGCCAGGCCAGCGCCAGCAACCCGCTGATGTCATGCAGGTAAGCCTGGCTCAGAGGAAGTGCTTCTCCAAGTGGGATTCTTGTTGAGGACTGCAAAATGAGGAATAGTCCAATGTCACCATCATGAGTTCACTATATAGTAGCCCAATTACAGAATGTATAAGAATGAGGTTTTACCCTCTCTATCTATTATCTCCCCGCCTCTTTCACTGGTGCGAGACAACGATTAAACTGCAAAACTCAAATCCAAACAACATTCCTGTTCACCAGTTTTATACTGTAGCAGACATCTAGACCAAGTTTGCTTCATTAGGTGTGTTTGAGACCGTACCCATAAAATAAATATCTTGTAGAGACATCACATGATCTCTTACTGAAACAGCACATCCAAATCCAGCATGGGTTGAATACACCTGTCTAAATCAGCATTCAAACAATAGATTACTTGATCGTCTTTGAGTCAGTAATCTATTGTATGAATGCTGATGTGGACAGTTGTGTCGATTGGGAATGGCTAGGCATGGCACCCGCCATACATTAGCCTAAATGAGTCCAATTTTGATCTTATATATATTATATATATTATAATGGAGAGCAAACAAGCAAAAATCCAGAATGCCAAGTTAAAAGCCTCATCAGTGGAGCTTTCAGGCCAGGATCTGTGCAAGATAGAGACCTATGTCTAATCATTTTTCACATCAACCAAATGTCAGTCATCGGTCATTGCTCCACTTTGTCCCCTGAAATTTGGTGGGTATAGAGTGGTTTAGATGTTTATGGCCAGTTATATTAGATGCAGGTGGTGCATAGGGTCGGTGAATTGATGCCTCTGCCCTAAGAGATGATGGGACTGTCTGCTGAGCTGACCAGCAGCCTGCTAACCTGTGAGGCTATGCATGGCACTTCTTTGCCTGAGCCCAGAGCGTCTACATAGTGCCAGGCAACACAAGGATACTTTATGTTGGATGGTTATGTTTGATAAATAGTTCTGACCAAAGCCACCTAACATAAGGGAAAGAAAACACTAGAAACTACTGTCCTATGTCATTAGGCCTTCTGTCCATATTCAACAGATTGTTTCTGGGTTCCTCTTCAAGCTGAAAATCAAAATATCACTATCAATCTTGGGGCTCCTGGGACACCTCCATATTCCAGCTTCCATCTTTTTTCTTTTCTTTTTGTCTTTTTTTCTGAACTCTGCCCCCTCACATCTCATGGACATTTCTTGAACATCTCCCTACTGAATATAGATGTAACATAATTTTGATCATTTCACCCTATAGACCTTTGAATTTAGAGTTTTGTTCTGTTCGGCCCTATGTTACCTGATTCCAGCATGTCCCGCTCTAAATTATGTTAATGTTAGCCTGCATACAACATAGACAGAAACATCAACTGCAATGCTGCAATTTCATTTTCCAGTACAAAAGAAGGTATTCATAGAGCTTTCTATGCACAAAGCAAAAAAAATGAAAGTATTTTGTGTGGTGATGCCAGGGTGGCACAACCACCGGTATCCCATGGGTGAAATCAAGTAAAATTGAACGCTCCCTTGCCACCCTCTTTTGGCCTCTGCTGCTGTAGAATTAGACGTGGCACACAAACCAGTATAGATGTGTCATAGCTTGCACTATAGTAAATCTTAGGACAATTAAAATGTCTCAAAGGAGCATTCATAGTCACTCGCACCCACAGATGAGGTCATCCGCTGGAGTCGGATCATTCATGAGCACATGACACAGGGCATAATGGGAAAAGGAAGTGGTGTGAGTAATGTAGTAGTTAGCCGGGGCTGAGGTTGAGTTCCAGGGAAATCACCAGCAGTCCGAACACATTAGGTTTTACATCTCGGACTTTCTGATCTAATTTGTGCTATTATGAAAGGAAATGAAAGAGAATTGCATTAGCGCTGATTCTTCTGTCCGAGGTGATTTGCACTGTTTTACAGACAACACGGACCTCTCCTCCCATCCCTACTCCCCACCCTCAAATAGCTGTCATGATGTTTGACGAGTTATAGCACTCTCATAAGATCTGCAATCCGCAGTAAGTGCATAGTAACTTGCCGTGTCCAGCGAGGATGAATGTGGTTCTGTTGGACCTGAAAAGCATGTAGGGAAAGGGGAAAGTATGAAGCCACTTTCCTAGAGGCTCGCACATGTTTTACTAACATGAATAAGCAAAGTTTCCCAAGCTGAGGAGTGCTGTTGGATGCTCAGACCTCACACCAGACTATTTACAATTAGGATTATTATACATTATTCAACTAAAAAATTAGACTATTTGCAATTAGTGTTTGCAAATGATTCTTAGCGTTTGTTTTAATGTGCTTGGAGTAGCAGATGGGTGGGGTTTACTCTATCAGGACAATTCAGATTATGTAAGGTGAGGTGTCAATCATAAAAAAGTATATGGCTACAGTGAACTGGCTTCAGAATGTTTTCCTGTGATTGTCTAAACTTTCTATAATTCATTGTATTGCCCTCTGTGGTAAACCCCACTCAGCTGACACCTAAATAGGCTACACTAAAACAAACCATGCGTGTTTGCAGTCATGATATGGGCCAGGTCTGCCACTCACTGCAGAAACAGATTATGGAAACAGATCAGAACTGATATTGTATAGATGGATAGATGCAGAGGATGGCTAGGATGTGTAGTGGGTTGTATTTTTTTAACTGTAAATTGACTGATGTGTGGTGCAAGCTGAAAAAAAGTATTGTAACAAACTCTTAACCAACTGGTACAGTATGTAGGACTCTGAAAAGTTTACATTAATTACATAAGGATATTGTTAGGTGCATCATCATCTCCATTAAGGCAGAGTCAATGAAAAATGAATGTATATTTGACCATCTCAGATCTTGTAATTACTGTTTTACTTTCTAATCTTTTTCACTCTGATTTATAAATAAATCAGTCATTTGTCTTTGATCTGACATCATCTCTAATTAATGCAAGGCTGTTGTTTATATTTAATTAGTCTGTCTATTCCTGGCTGTGTTGTTGGAGAGATATATATCTGATGTTTTTGATGTGGGAGTGGCACTTGTAATCTAATTGTAACTAACTAGATTGCTCTGCATGGAGACTATAATTACATTGGTGCCTTCTCTGAGAAGGAATCCCCCTTTAATAAACTCAGGACAGGGCTGATGAGGAGATTCATTTCAACATTACTGCTCATGTCATACAAGAAGCAGACAGTGTGTACTGCTGGTGAAAATGGAAAAGCAATATTCTATATTGAGAGTATATACTGAAATACATATTGTTCATATTGGTCAGTGTATGCCAACAGTTTTTTTTAAGACTGATTAGTTAGTGTTAGTATTAGGATTAGTTAGACTCTGCTTTGAATGTAGTGTAGATGTAAAGGCTTGCTCCCATGATGGAAAAAGCAGGGTTGCCATCTTGTGGCAGCAGGATGGAAGCAAATTCACATCAAAATCATATGATGTTGTCAGTATGACTGCTCCATGCCAACTCTCTCAAAAGCCGCAAATGTGTTTTTTCATTAGATATATGAATTACTGGCTTCTCCACACAGATTCTTTAAATATTTCCTTCAGATCCTACAACAGATCGAAATACACGCCTGGTTTGCTGCAGTGCTTGTGATTTCAAACCATTTTCAATTTTAAACACGTTTAAGGTTCCCGTCCTGTCTTGCTTATGGATAGTTCAGTTGTAAATTTGAGAGGGAAGTCCTGAATATTTTCTAATGAAAAAATACCTTAAGAGGATCCACAGGTGGTGCTGTACTCCATTAAGAAAGAGGAACATACCTTCACACTGGACAGATTAGAATAGAATATAATAGAACAGAACTTTATTGTCCAACCAGGACAATTTATTGTAAGTAGTTTATGTCTTGCTTACAACATTTAGCTCAAACCTGATCTTTTGTCAGGTTCTGCATGTTGTGAGGGAAGTATAGTATACCAAGTACCATAACTAACAAGATAGATGACACCTAGTTGACGACACCTCTTTCAATAAATCAGTCAGTCTTTATTTGTGTAGTACAATTTGTTTAAAAAAAAAAAAAGCAGCTGGGTGGTATTCACTTCACTAAAATAAACTGTTTTTTATCATAGTGAGTTGTTTTTTTTTGTCATCCAAACCTACGTTGATCATGAACAAGATAGTGATATAACATATTAAGGTGTATCCAATTCCCTTTGCATGTTTGAGATGTCTCTGCAACCTAGTTTGAGTCCACCTGTGGCCAGCTCAATTACTTGCATGTGATTTAGAACAAAACACATGATGTGTGTACAGTCACACAGATGACAGTGTAGGTCTGTGCAGAACCATGAAGTCCAAGGAACTGGCTGCAGAATCCAGAGACCAAACAGGCAGAGATGTGGGGAAGAGTAGAAAGAAGAAGAACAGTTCCTTGGCCGTGATTCTTCTGGAAGGAAAACAGTCAGTGCAGCACTTCACAAATCCAGACTGTATGGCAGAGCAGCCAGAAGGAAGCCACTCCTGACAAAGAAGACACATGGAGCTTGTAAAAGGCACATGACAGACTCTGAGCATGAGGCGGATTAGGAGAACCTACTTTACAGTGCCAAAGACTCAGATTGGGGTGACGATTTATGCTCAAACAGGACAGTGACCCTAAGCATAAATCAACACTGAATGGCTTCAGAACAACAATGTGAGAGTGTATGGGCGGCCCAACCAAAGCCCAGACTTGAATCCCACTGAACATATGTGAAAAGATGTTCCCCATCCAGCTTGACCAAGCTGGAGCAAATCTGTGAGACAGAATGGAAGAAAATCCCAAAATCCAGATGTGCCAAACTGATACAGACACATGTAGAAGACTGGAAGCAGTAATCACTGCCAAGGGTGCCTCTGCTATACAGTGAATCCCACATTACAACAGTCATTGTCAAAGTAATAAATAATACATTTACAATACTTATTTAAATTATTTAGAAAGAATATTTGACTAAACTCAACTGATGTTGGAGCTGAACTAATGTTACGGTTTTAGTTGTGTTGAAAAGTAATGTGAATGTGTGCTGTTCCAAAACTCGACACATGCATGTGTTGAAAACTACACTTGTTTTTATTGTTTATGCAGTAGGGCAGGCATAGCATAAACTGCAGCATAAAACTGTGTGGGATGGGTGGGGTGTAGTGACTATTTTTAAAAGCAATACATTGCAACCTAATACATTTCTATACTTAAGCGCTCCAACTGCTTCTTGTTCCTCCTTCTGATAAGTAGCTGATTGATCGAACAAAAACAGATCTGAGATAGTTACAGCTATGGGCTTTTCTGGGATAAAATGCTGTAAGTTTATGCAAATGACAAATGTCTTATGTGGGAGAAATGAAAGGACTACTATGAGATTTTGAATACTACTGTTTTTTTGTGTTTTTTTTGCTACTTTGCCACAAGTTTCTAAATTCTCTTCTGTGTTAGAAATGCCTTGTTAGCACTGTTGTATTATGTCACTAAAACTAGCTGCAAGCTAATTAGATAACATGCAGTGCAGAACCACTTTTCACATATGTTGACACGTTGCAAACTGAAGAAACTGAATTAATCAAAATTGAAATAAGTCTTAGTATCCTTTAAAACCAGTATAAGGCATACACCAGTGGTTTTCAGTCCTGGTCCTCATGACCCAGAACCCTGCTGGTTTTCAATCTATAGCTAGCCATTTAATTGGGGACCAGGATTGGAAACCACTAAGGCTTAGTTTAGTTTATGACTCCTTAGGCTTAGACTAATCAGTCATAAACTTATGCATAAACCTTAATGCCAGGATGGTACCCAGCTAAATAAAGTCTTATCAGATCAGAGGCTTTTTTTTGTTGTTACTGAATTTAATTTGTATCCCTTCTGAGTTTATACAAAATTGTTAACTAAATATACTGTATGTATTGGTGTGTTTCACCAAAGCAACATCCACACTCAAAAGATATTTTGCCAATTTAAGTAAATATATTGTGACACTTTCCTCATATACTGTGTATGTGAACATGTTAAAAATCTGTAAGGGAAGTCTTGTTGACCAAGGATCCAGTTAAGGTGCCTTGTTTGAAAGGGTTAATCTTTGTCTTGTTAGTTTATAGGCTTCACCTCTACTTCCCTCACATGAGAGTATGTCTGATGACGGTCACACTTGGCTAAAAGCATGCAAATAATAAACCACAAATAGAGCATCTTTGAGATCTCCAAGGTCCTGTGAGAGCAGCAAGGAGCCACACCGTGCCGGGCTGTATTGTTCATAATAGTTCATAATAATGTTATGATAGTAATAATGTGATATTTTTGGATGTCTGTAGGGAAATTCCCTTTCCTCTTACCCCCCACCCCCACCCCTCCAAAGAGAGGTCAGAGGTCAGGCTCAGCAGCTCTGGAGCTGGTAGGGATTCAGTGTCTGGCTCAAGGACACTCCAGCAGGGCAGATGCCTGTAGCACCAGTTTGCCCTTAGTTTTCTAAGAACGTTTGTAACAGTGGCCGCCAAATAGTAATAAGTTATTTGTTTTCAGCTGTAAGAAATTAAGAGACATCCCCAAGAAATCAGACCCAAACTCGCCCACTACAACTGACCCACAGATACAGCTGACAGATGTGCTGAGTTCATGTTGAAGAATGGAAGTGAGCCAGACTTGTCATGGATAGATCTCAGCTTCCTTCTGAAGCACAAGCCAGTCAGCAGGACGAGGTTGGGTCTTGTGTCGGACAGGATGCATAATCTCCAATTTTGCAAATACGTTTGAAAAATGTCATGAGAAAAAAAAAAGTCAACTGTGCCTTGCAAATTTCTGACTTTAATTTTCATTTTTGTAATAAAAAAATAGCATTTGTGTTATGTGTGTGTGTGGCAGTCAACATTTTGCAACTTAGGTTCATAAGTAAAACCAGCTATATAAATGATATGCAGCATTGGCTCAGTGTAGAGATGGTGTAGTGATCAACCCGTGCACATCCATCCCCTCCAGTGCATGCTGTGTCTGTCCGAGCCGTTCCGGTGTCTCCAGGAAGCCATTGAAAGTTGGTGTATTCAAATTCTTTGAAACATACATGATGCAAACCACCGACAGCCGTGGAAATTGTGAATTAATTCTTCGCTGGGTCGGAACACATGGACAAGGTATGACAAAGAGCTAATTCAGCTGTAGTTTTGCTCCATATGACATTATGTGCACAAGAGAATAATGGCATGTGTTGACTGTTTGACAGATAAGATCTTTGATCAATTTGCTGCTCTGCCTCAAGGAGATCGCTAACTGCTTCACCTCGGTGTTTCCAATGTATTGTGCACATGAGGTTTGAACTGTCCACCAGACATACATGGTGAGCTAAAGGATTAATATGTACTGTAGTGGACTAAATAAATCCTGGACACCGCCACTACCACTGTTCTCGTGGCACAATGGTAAGATGATCAAAATTAGTCTTCTTAGGTTTTGGAGGTTACTATTAGGAGCTCAAGTTCAAGGTAAAGTTCAAATTTCAATTGTATTTGTCCCCAGTGGGCAACTGGTTCGGCAGCAAGTATTAAAAACAATATTACATTAAAAAAATACAAGACCAACAGGCATAAAAAAACAACAGTCAGTCACCAATGGAACATGTCAAAAGCAAGCAGCATAAGACAAATCATCATCACCAACATCATGACATCATGATCGACAATCATGGACGCCCTCCTCCCTCTACCAAGATTTCAGAGACCCAAGGCCGCAGGGATAAAACTGTCCTTTTACCTGCTTTGTTTACCACCTGTCTGCTGTATGTCTCTCATTCTGTTGAACGATACTCCTGCATAGTACCAACAAATAATTGAGAAAGTCAGTGCTGAATCAATATAAGCTCCATTAAACATCTCATCAGGGTCTTATCAACCTGGAGCTAAGTAAGTTCCTTTAGACAAGAGAGGCTGCTGTCCTTTTCTGCACATCATTTCAATGTATTGCATGGAAAGCGGGACATGGATGAGAGAAATAATTTGTCTTGCCTCACTGTAATAACACTACTTCAAGCAGTTTGGTTCATCTGACAGGTCATGTGTCTACTTCTGTACACCTAGTAATATATGAATATCAGATAAGGAGTAGAATCTTTGCCTTCAGAGCAGCTTCAGTCCTCCTTGCCCAGCTGTCTTACTGCATCTTAAACTCTATGTAGTGCAATATTGGACCTTTTTTCAGAAGAGAGAAGGCCACCAGCTCTTTGAGGGATGAAGGTGGAAAGCTATACTTCCTATATGATGTTTAGATCTGTTGATTGGGGCCATGGAAGGAGTTTGACTTCATTCTGCTGTTCACGAAACCAGCAGTGTGTATGGAAGCATTATCATCTTGAGGGAGCAGTGTTTACACCTTAGGGCTCATATTCCTTGGCTGTTATACAACCATGCAGAGCAATCATCAGAGCTAATGACTCCCAGTAAATGGCTGCCAATACCATCACAGATCCCCTATGTTTAAAAGTTGGCAGCAGACGTTGTTGTTGGTTGAAGGCTTCATCAGACCTAACAACTTTTCTTCCATTGCTCATGGATCTATGTTTTGTGCTCCTTGTGTCAGGTTGTGTCTTGGATTTTTTTCATGTTTGGCACATGTTTTCATTGTTATCGATTAGGCTCCTCTTGCCACGTTCAATAATTTTGTGACTGATGCATCTGCATTTTGGGCACCAACTGTTTAGCCTCTTTGAAACTCAGTTATTTGCCTTATGTTGCTTTGAAAACTCATAAAATGTATTGTCAGACTTCTATAAAAGGGAAAATCCACCATAAAATACTTGAACTATGTAGATTAGTTTGCAATGTAGGTAACAGCTCATTTAATGTATGTGTATGTTATGTAACACAGTCACTTCATATGTCCATTAAAACAATAATGCATGTGAGAGTGGAAGCTGATGAATATAAGACATTTGAACGATGCAGTTGTCTGACGCCCTAAATCTTAACCTAAATTCACAATCAAGTAACCCATACGTAACACCAGTGCAAAGCACGGGGCCTTTTGGTATTTACGCTTATGTCACACGATCAGTCAAATGCTGGCGCTTGGCATTAGTTGATTAGAATTACAGTGATTTCCTCGAAATTGATTTCCACGGTGATCAGATGCCTCGTCTTCATTTTGTGTCCTCGCACTCTTGGAAGCGTACTTATGAATGGTTCACAGGTCATTTGTTTCTGAAAACCCGTGCTTCAGTGACACTAAAGCCTCGCCGCGGAGCCCCACCTCAGGCTTTAAAAGCAAACGTGCGTCGTCTCCGAATCCCACTGATCCATCAGCCAAGCGCATCGCATCCCGTCAGAATGGAGTGTCACCACGCTTCCGAGATGAACGTCGCCGCCAATGGGAAAATCGTTACTAAATACCTGAACATGTGCAGTGAGTCTAAGCATAGTGACAGAGAAGAGAAGGACTCTGAAGATGCGGCCCGGCTGTCCTGCATAGAGAAAGCCTACAGCACCATACTGACGGAGCTTGGAGAGGACACCGACCGGGAGGGCCTTTTGCGCACACCATTACGTGCAGCCAAGGCCATGCGGTCCCTCACCAAAGACTACCAGGAGACGACCCAAGGTCACTATGCGTGGATTATAAGCATCCCCGAAAGAGTTGGGAAAAAATTAGCAGTGACAATCTACAAAAATATTTATCAGTCAGCCAAACGCTGAAAAAATATCCAGTTATTTTGTCTAGTAGTGCGTGTTCAAATCTTAAAACATGGGGGGGGGAAATGACATTGGGATGAGATACTTTTAAGTGTTTCCAATTCAAATCCACTTCCATTTTAAGAATTGTCTTGAAACGTGCCATTATCTATTGGAGCATCCCCCTTATGTTACTTGAAACCACCCACAGAAGTTTTCACTTGTTTTAAGGAAAACATTTTAGACTCAATACTAGACTAAATTACTAATGAATCATTGCAACAAAGTGAATAGAAAATGGATTTTTACTCTAAAACCCATATCAGGCAGGGCTACTTTGTGCACAGAACACAAATATAACACTAAAACAAATTGGATGACTGCCCCAAAGCCACACCATATGCTGAAAATGAATATCTTGTCCTCCTGGTCTTAACAGATTTAAGTTTCACAACTCATCAGGATTAACTGATGCTAAATGCTAAATGGACACATCATTTGTCAGTTTGGATTTTGTCACTTTGGGATTTGTCATTTGCTCCAGTGTAAAGACTGGTGTTGACAGGATCTGACACTGACACTCCATCTCCACACAGCTATCTTGAATGACGCAATCTTTGACGAAAACCACAATGAGATGGTGATTGTCAAGGACATTGACCCTGGCCCTTCTTTGGCAAGGTAATTCAGTAAAAGACTGTTACAGCTCTGCATGTGACAGAGATTTATTGTGTCTGTGACAGGGATTGCGTGAGTTTATGTGTGTGTGTACATTATTTGATATGTTATGTATTTTATATTATAGTATTTGTGTATATCGATCAGAGCATGTGAGCGGAGCGGAGCGGGAGCGGGAAGGATTTTGGGTGGAGCGTGGAGCGGTTTTCAAAAATGCCGCTCAGTCGCTCCGAGCGGGGTTCTCTCCCCGCTCCACCCCGCTCCAAATCATACGCACACTCGCGCAGTTTGACTTGTATACAGTGGTCCCTCGCTACAACGCGGTTCACCTATCGCGGCCTCGCTGTTTCGCGGATTTTTTTTAGTGTAATTTTGCATGCTTTTTTTTACAGCGTACAGTATGAACGCGCATTGTGTTCGGCGTCCTGATTGGCTAAGGGAGAACCGCACATGTGTTCTGCGTCCTGATTAGCTAAGGGAGTACAGAATGCGTTCGGCTAGCCAGATTTACATAAATGTTCAATCGCTAGCAGTGTGACGA
>OMOV01097066.1:0-10416 GCA_900312565.1 Beryx splendens | reverse complement strand
GCGCTGCAGGCTGCCCACCGCTCCTGGCCTGCCCCGCGGAGGAGGACGAGCCAGTGATGGGCAAATGCGGAGGATGTATTTCGTGGCATCATTGTGAAAAAGCATGTGTGTGTGTGTGTGCCGGCGCCGGCATGCTTAATGATGCTGTGACAAAATAAAGACGGGTTGTCCGTCCTGTATTATACATGAACAAGCTGGTGAACACTGGTTCCGAGATATTCTGGTGCCAAGAGGAGTGTTTGTATCACTCCTACAGTTTATCTCAGCTTTAAATCTCCTAAGCAGGTGATTATCATCTTTCTTCATCTGTCACAGATATGCGTTGTCTATCTTGACCTGTGTGTTGTGTGTCAGAGGCCGGCGTGCTGGTGAAGAGCTACGTGGAACGAGGCCTGCTGGTGCCTGACCATGTGATGACCAGACTCATGCTGCCCAGGCTGGAGCAGCTGAACAGCCACAGCTGGCTGCTGGACGGTAAGAACCGCAGTAGGGCTCACATCAGGTTCAGGGGGACCAGGTGGGACATCCCACAGGAGGCTCATGCACTGAAGACTACATAAACATCCCATTTAATACTTTTTTAGGATGTTTTTAAGGTGTTTCTGCTTTGATTTACGAGTGTACAGAGAGAGATAAGAAGGAGAGAGGGGACCAAGGTGAACACATTTGACAAAGATCATTAGATTAGGTTTGAACCCACAGTGAGAGTGCATGGTTTGCACCTCAGCGCACTGACCCACTATGGTACCTTTACCTGTTTTTGGTCTTTAAAGAGTCTTAAAAGTTTTTTTTTTTTTTTTAAAGGGTTAGGGTTTTCAAACGTCAAAAACTCTTAAAAGTCTTTAAAAAGTCTATATTAAGTTTGTTTTAATCACTTTCTGGATTAGGTGAGCAGAATTCCCATAATACATCGAGCCATGCAAAACAACAGGACTACATTATAATATATCTATAGATAATTGTTTCACCAAGGTACTGAATCCAACAGCAGACGGTCTCTGCTCTCTCCCAACTGTTGCATAATGTATATCCAACAGACATCTAAGCTACCCATCAGGTTTTGTTGTTGATGTCAGCACATTTCCAACCGAGTTTTGGGCGAATATTGCTTAGAGAAAAGGTAAATACTTAAATCAATGGAGAAAATAGTTCCACAACAGTCTAATTACTGGAGGTTTTAACTGGTTCATCATTGGAAGTTTTATAGAACACAGGCTGCTTTACTTTTACTGCTTCGGTGCAAGCTTTTCCTCACGCTGTTAATACATGAGAGGTTCTGAGAAGGAGAAAGAAATAACAGACCATTGTGTCTTTTGTGTCCAGGTTAAATATTACCTGCTAAGTTTAAGACAGATGCCAAAAAGTGATGGAACAAAGTGGTTCAAAGAGGACGTCTGTCCTTGCGACAGGTCGAAACATGGTCTCTTGGCACACGACTAGCATTAGTAAACATGTAGTGCGGGTTCAGAAAGAGAAAACAGCACCCAAATCAAGGTCACGGACACACAGCTCATCATCTTTCATCTCACTTTGTGTCGGATAACTGTAGTGTGACATTTCATGACCGTGGCAGGAGAGAGAGAGAGAGCAACGGATATTCATAACTCTCCTTCACATTTCTGGTTTTACATGTATTTCATTCAAGTATGAGTCACCCACTCACTAATTCACTCCCTTTTCTTTCCCCCTCACGATATTTACACACTCATACTCTGTGTCAACACCCCACACACACCCCTACCTTCCAAATATACACATACACAAACTCTCTTCTCTCTCTCTCTCTCTCTCTCTCTCTCTCTCTCTCTCTCCTCAACCTTTGATCTGTCCGTTCCTCTTGTTGATTTGGGGGCAGCAGGGTGCTCTAGTGGTTAGAGGGAGTTAACATTCCTGTATTAAGGACTATACAGAGCCACGGTCAGTTTCTTGTCCAATACATAAAGCACGCAACAAACTGAGGACCAGACCAAATTGATGAATCGTTAAACTTCGCCATTATTTCATTTACAAGAAGTTAACACAACTACAAAATGTAGAAGAATGACTGTTTTGATCATAGTTTCAACGTTATCTCTCTACCTACAATACAGATAGTCATGTAATTCTGGACAAAATCACATCCAGCAATAAAAAATATTCGCATATTTGGGTCCGAGACACACAAATCTCATCAAATGGGGGTCCGAGGCCCAAATGTGTACTAAATTAGGGGTCCTTGATATGAAAAAGGTTGAGAATCACTGTAATACTGTATATGAGTTATCCAATCACACAAATGCAGTCAAAATGTAATATCTAAGTAATGTAATCACAGAAATGTAATCTAAATATAATCTAAGAAAGGGTAGAACTCACACACTAGTCTATGCTCTCAGTAATATTCATTAAAAAAAAATTTATGTTTTATGCTCACACAGGCTCTTCATCAGGCACAGATAAGGTTTAGCTGGCCTCTTGCCTGATTATATGTCTTCTGCAGCTAAAGGGCACGGTCTTGTAAAAAGCTAATTGGAAGGGAAGGCTTCAGGCTATTCTTACCACAAATGTAAGTCTTCTGCACTGTTATATTAGGCTGTGCGAAGATATAACACGTAAATCCATATAAGTGGAACAGCTGACATTTGCAACATCAGATCGGTCACAGACGGGATAGGAAAAAGTGTGTAAAATAGATACAGTATAATACAGTTGAAAAGATAACGCCCCCCTGCTGCTCTCGCCCCAGGTTTTCCCCGGACCCTAGCGCAGGCCCAGGCCCTGAACAGCATGTGTCAGCTGGACCTGGTCATCAGCCTCAACATCCCCTACGAGACGCTGAAGGACAGGCTGAGCGACCGCTGGGTCCACCCGGCCAGTGGCAGAGTCTACAACATGGGCTTCAACCCCCCGCGAGTCCAGGTCTGACAACTCCACATGTGACGTTACTGTTACATTCACTCATTCATTCATTTCCATTATTTGACCAGGTGGGTTATTGAGAACACATTCTCTTCTACCATAACGACCTGGCCAAAAAGACAGAGGCACACACAAAATAGCAGCAATACAGATAAACAAATACGATACCAGATACAAGATTTAAAGTGCTTTGAGGAATGCTTTGACATTTAAATGTTTTGGGGTTTTTTGGTGACATTTTATCGATCCCCTGGAGGAGAAATCAGTCTGTACGCCTGTCCTCCTCCTCAGGGAGTTCAGAGGTCAGGCTCAGCTACAGCAGCAGCAGTCTTGGAGCTGGTAGGGACTCAGGGTCTTGCTCAAGGACACTTCAGCAGGGCTTGAACCCTGGTCATCGGTCTAATTCTTCACTACCCCACCCTCCTGCACAACAAAGTCGTAGCCTGTTATTTTGTCGCCCCAGGCATTTTTAGTTGACTGTCACAGTCAACTAAAAATGGCTTATAAGCATTGTTAGCATTCTTCATTGAAATCAATGAGTACCATTAATTACAAGCTGGCTGTCGGACGGAGAGACCGCTGGGACACTGGAGCACGGTTCACAACAACCGCGCTACAAGCGCATCTCTGCTTTATTAGATGCAGAAGAGAGAGAGAGGGGAAAAGAAGGGAGAGAAAGAGGAGATGGCATGTGACACAGGCCGAATTTGACACCAGGATATCACCGGTGCATGGCATGCGCCTTTGCCCAGGAAAGACTTGTTGTGTACCTCCAAAACCAGCTGAATCTTGCAAGTAGTCCTCATAACATATGAGTCTAGAAGTCCACAAGTCTTAACTCCAAGCTTCAGATTCATGCATTGATTAGCTTGAGCATCGGGTCAGAGACAAAAGGCTGGAATGGTGTAATGTCATTTAGTTCGGTTTTTCTTATACAGTTATGTTATATACTTATGCTGTGCTGTGTTGTCATGCCCAGTGTTATGCTGTTGTTCTGTGTTGTCATGTGTTTACCTTCATTGTACTGTACTGTGCTGTGCCGTGCCGTGCCGTGCCATGCGTGACAGTGTTGTGCCTTCCCCAGGGCAGGGATGACATCAGCGGGGAGCCACTGGTCCAGCACGACGATGACAAGCCAGAGGCCCTGGTGGGCAGACTGAGACACTACAAGGATGTGGCCAAGCCCGTCATAGACCTGTACAAGTCAGTACACACCCCCTCCTACCAGGCTGGGCAGTCCACTAGCCTGGGACAGAAGGAAGCCTGACAGGGAGATACAGAGGAAGTTCTAGTGGGATTTAGTCTCATGCTTCAGGCAGTAATCTTATTGATTACTTCCAATGTGTGTTATTGTAAAATGGCAGTTAATTTTGTAGATGTTCAGTCAAATCTGTACCCAAACGTTTAACTGTATATGATCTATGGTTTGTGTGTCTTCATAGTTTTATATTTATTTATATTGCCTTATATCTTTCCTGTGCTATTTTTTATTACCTTTCCTGTACTGCCTTGGCATTGTTCTGCCAACTGCTGCTGTGACACTCGAATTTCCCCTTGGGGATCAATACAGTGCAATCTTAATCTTAATCTTAATCTTAATCTTAATCTTGATGGCATTAGCATATATAGACTCACACATTAATATTATCATGTGTAGCTTAGTGTGCAATCTATTAATCAATCAATCAATTAAAATTGCACTTTTTAACCCAACTTTTGTTCTTCTTTCTTCCATCCAGGAAGAAGGGAATCCTGCACACGTTTTCGGGCACAGAGACGGACAGGATCTGGCCTTACATCAGCTCTCTCCTCAGCGGCAAGATCGACACGGCGCCGTCAGACACCTGCCAGACCCAGACGCCCTGACAGCTGCGAGCGACGAGGCCGCAGGGAAACATCAGCAAGGAGCGAGAGGAAGTAGGGCGACGTTTCTAGAGGCTGACCTCGGGGTCAGCTGACACTTTCCCCGTTAACAGGCAGGGTGAGACAAGTGGACAAGGAAACCGATCAAAACTCCATCCAGTCCTTCAACCTGTTTGTGATTTTGCCGTCCCAACATTATTCTCAAAATGAACAGTTGTTCATTTTTTCAACAGTTTTTCAAATTTCTGTTTTTGTCGTTTTCTGCGTATTAACCACATGGCATCCTGCACATCCTTTGAGACAATGACACGGACCACAATTTTAGTACATCAGTGCAATTTTACAGCAGCACTTATCAGCAAGCAAATCATTGCAGCTTTGTCCGTTGATTGCAATTTTTCAAATCCCCACATATTTACTATAAATAAACACAGAAAGCATTGCAAATTTGAGGAAGGATGTGGCAAAATCAAAGATTGGTCAAAATGAAAAGAAAAAAATACAACAAACTCCTGGGAAGACTGAGTATGGAGGGTGTCCTTCACAATGGTCCCGCATTGCCTGTGTCTGTGTGAGTTTTTATTCATTAGAAACCAGTAACATCGGCAGCTGCCTGGAAAAGCCATAGGAGAGATTCTCAGGTCCCCCTCCAACAAAATGAACAGAACTGCCAATTATTTTAACTGACTTGGACTTCTAGATGGGTTGGACAGGAGAGCAGCGGAGAGCGTAGACAATCACAGCAGCATATGAAAGTCAGTTCAGTCAGTGGGCTTTTCTATGACAGGTTGCCCGACACGAAGAACTGAAGAGTTTCATTCCAAAATTGGATATTTGATACCAATACAAAATGACTGCTAGTATGAAAGTAAAACTCTCATGACAGCAAGACTATGGGAAAGTATTGAAGTTATCTTGCAAAATAATAACATTTCATGATATAATCAATTGTATTTTAAAGTATTAAGCAAAGAATATCAGGTAACGTTTTCCCCCCAGTATGAATGTACACTCACAGAACACTTTATCAGGAACACCTGTACACCTGCTTATTCATGCAGTTGTCCATTCAGACAATCATGTGGCAGCAGTGCAGTGCATGAGATCATGCAGATGCAGGTCAGCAGCTTCAGCTCATGTTCGCATCAAGCATCAGAACGGGGATAAAATGTGATCTCAGTGGCTTTGACCATGGCACGGCTGCTGGTGCCAGACGGGCTGCTTTGAGTATTTCTGAACCTGAAATCAAATCTCCTGGGATCTCCTGGGATTTTCACGCACAACAGTCTCTAGAGGTTATACAGAATGGTACAAAAAACATCCAGTGAGCGGCAGTTCTGCGGACGGAAACGCCTAGTTGATGAGAGAGAGGTCAGAGGAGAACGGCCAGACTGGTTGGAGCTGACAGAAAGGCTTCAGTAACGCAGATAACCTCTGTACAGCTGTGGAGAGCAGAAAAGTGTCCCAGAATGCAACACGTCCAACCTGGAGGCGGACGGCACTTTGGTAGCCGGTTGACACCGAGCTGAAAGCTGATGCCTACTCATTGTTAGTAAGGTGTTCCTAATAAAGTGTTCCGTGAGTGTATGTGATTTTGGAGTGAAAGCCTTCAAAAACACTATTTGACTCAGGTCTAAAACTGTCATTTTAGAA
The DNA here is from genome assembly GCA_900312565.1 of Beryx splendens. Lineage (NCBI taxonomy): Eukaryota > Metazoa > Chordata > Actinopteri > Beryciformes > Berycidae > Beryx > Beryx splendens. The sequence goes on along the minus strand of OMOV01097066.1, from coordinate 4,002 downwards.
TACACAACTTTTATCATAGCTATTTTTACCATAGATATCATGACAGATTCAGTTAGAGCAATAATGAGGTTCTGTACTCTGTCATGTCTATAACAAAAAATTCTATCAGAGAGGTGTCACTCAAATCAGTTTTATCAGTTTGAGCTTTGAAACGTGTGCTAGCTCCTGTGCTGGCCTGGAAAACACCGCAGTCACAAACTGTGCGGTAAAACTTCTTGGCTTTTATCAGCTCAGTGAAAATATGTTCCTTCAAATACTTAAAACAAAAATAATCTTTGCTTTTGTGCTGGAATGCTGTTTTGTGCAATCCCCAAGACTGATTAGCGGGCCGGCGTGTTGTCCTGGCGCTGGACTGGACCCAGAGCCCACACCGCCTCGCGGCTCCACAGCACACTCACCAGTCAGAGGGAAGCCCAGCGCCGAGTATCTGAGTGCCTTCAGCGTCGTGACATGCCGTTAAATGTAAAAGGTTGCCTTGACATGTTTTTTCCTTGCACTCAAAGATATGTGTCAGAGATTGCTGTTGATATAATGTCTTTACTGTGTTTATTTCTCATTTGAGAGATTGCTGGAAATCATTTTTAGTAGGTATTAGGTTACTTTTAGGATTCTGAAGCATGAAGAGATCATATCTGTAAAGGCTTTCTTTTTTGATTGTGATGTGCAAGTCGCCGTTGTCATGTGAGAATCTTGTAAAATGTCGTTCGATTTTAGCCTGACAATCATGCATTTTTTTTTAGTTATATAACTGTTTTTGGGTGGTGGAATTTCCTCAACACACAGAGCAGCGTGAAATCCTTAAAATGAAGTTAAAACATGAAAGTCAATCCGAGCTTTATATATAACTTTGTAAACGTTACTTTGTTTGTTCAACTGAAACTCAAACACAACTTCTAAGTCAGTAAATCCACAGCGAATTGTGCAATACAAACAAACTAATACACTTAAATTGTGTTTGCCAGCTCTGTTAACGCCGGTCCTGCAGTTGTGGAACTTTGTGATTGTTTTGGCGCTCTCCTTATCACCATGAGTCACGATGAAGCCGCATAATTCAGGGATGAGTCATGACAAAAGTCGTTTTTTAAAATCATTTTCCTCTATGAGGTGAAAACAAGCTGTCAGCTATCAGTGTCATATTTTCACCTCATACAGGATATAATCAAGTAATGCACGGCTTTGTATTCTCTGTGCAAGAATGTCTCATTTATGTTATCAGAGATGTAAAAGAGACCAAAGATAATAATGTTGCAGTGACCAAACCGTACTGACTTTAATCCTTTCACTCCTTCATGCCGGTTGCTTGAAACGTTGGGTGATTTAGGAGGTGAAATTTACTCAAGTGTATACTGTCAGCTAAATGGCTAAAATGTGAATGTGAAATCTCAACAGCCTGCCCGTGTGTCCAGGCCCTCAGAGAGAGCAGAGACCTGCTCATCAGTGGATGTGAAGTGTGTGTTGCTCATGTGATCGGTATGCGTCTGTAGGATTTGTTTTATGATCTGAGTTACACTTTGGTTTCCACTGTGGAGCACGATGCGTCTGGAGGCTTGGCCTACTGAATGAATGGTCATGAAAGAGTTAAACTGTATGTAACCACACCCTGCTGTGGTTGTGTAATACCACAGTGATTTTTTTTCTGCCCTGTTTTTACACCATGCTTTCCCAACATGCCCCCGTTCCAACTACAATAAAATCAATTCCTCATGGCTGATTTTATGTGTTCATAACAACATTACAAGTGACTGTGATCCCACAGCTGTTGTTTCAGCTTACCTACAGTACATTCTTACCTTCCTGTACAGTAAAGCAGGGATTAGCTGGTGTGTGGCACGAGACCATCAGCTACATGCTGAAAGCTACATGTCTCATTCCTGAATCCAAACCTAATCGAAAGGGCAGTGCCACCTCAAAAAGCCAAAACAGAGTGAAGGCATTATTTCATTCCTAATTTTTTGATAAAAACTGTTGGTAATACAATATTTCACATCGTAAACTGTCGTTCAAATGGATTTTAAAGGTAAAATTTTTGCATTGTTTGTGAAATTTGTCTAGACCAAGAATTTGTTTTGCATTGGTGGCCTGCCTGGTTTAACAAAACTGAGAAAAACCTTGCTTTTATAAGACCTGCAGCTAAAGCATATGGCTATGACTTATAATTGCTATATTCAGCCCCCCCCCGCCCCCCTTGAGGTGTGCTGTATTTGTTTCCTTTCTTTCTCCCCGCACACCTAGACAGCCTCAAACATGTTGAAAAATCACACGTCATGTCGTTTCTCCGTTGTTGCATTTTCTTTTGGCGCTTTCTTTTCTCACAGGAAAATCTAAATATATTCTTAAAATAATCTCTTCCCCAGGGTTTGGTAAAGATTAAAAACATAAGGGAAGGGCTTTATGTGTGCTCCTCCCTTTGTTGCTCCTTCATGATGAGATCTTTCCTATGCCATGAGAAAAACAGGAAGCAGCAGGAAGTGTGTGTGAGATGTTACAGCCAACACAAGACCACAGTGTGTGTTTTTCTCCCTCTGAACACACAGACACACCAACACACACATACTATGCATGCATGCATACACACACATAGGACGACTGGCCGTGGTCTAATCCTCCCAGATCTGTAAGTAAATCCCAAATGCAGTCGAGCCTGTGTGGAGCTCCTGGTGTGTGTGTGAGGGATTACACAGCTATACCACCGTCTCTGCTGTACTTAACCTGTGACAGGCTGCACAGTGCTGAGGCCTGACAGCATGCATCAACCAGCACGCAGGTTTAAACGAGGTGAGGGCCGCTGTCACACAGGTATGCAGCATCCCGACGTTTTGTCAAGAAAGCTCATATCTCCAGAAAGAAATTTAACTGCTAGACTGCGATGCCTGCACTTAGTGCTAGCTCTCATTTATGGAAGTAAATTGGCTAATAAACTGGTGTGCTGCAACTTGATAGATCTCTCCTCCCTCTACATTTCAGCCAGTGAGAACTTCTAATTATTATAAAATGAACTATTATAAAACTACAATATTCCTACAATATACCTATAGGGACATATATTGTATCTGCGATGCAACCAATAGTGACTTTATAGTGACTTTATAATGCGTTATGGTAATGTCGTATGGTATTGCTGTAATATTCCTATAACACTCATATAGGGACTTACTGTATATTGTGTGTGTGGTGCTCAATAGGGAGTTTATAGTGGCCATAATGTACTGTAGTATTCATATATAAGGACTTATAGTGTGTCTGTAGTATTCAATGGTGAGTTTATAGTGACTTTATTGTATTTTATATCTTGTAGTATCACTGTAATATCCCTATAATTAGGCTATTGTGTAGTGTAAGTGACCTTATTGTAGACTTTATGGTATTTCATTTTATTTTTATCTCCTATGGTACAATAGGCTATTCCTATAATATGCGAATTCCTGTAATATTCCTTACATTATCAATTTCGTATCCATCTGAATTGATTCTATCATCTCTACAGGTGTTTTTGTAATGATTTCCTTCAGCACATTCACAAGCTATCCGGGGATGTTTGATGCGGTTCAGTCCGGGTCAGGGATCCGGTCCAGGTTTTCCCGGGGCCGGTGTGTGTTTGTTATTGGTCCAGCCACACTGCCGTCCCCTGCAGGATGCGCTCGCTCCGCGGCGCGCGGCGCAGTTTCCACTGTACAGATCCACCAATATCCAAGAGCCGCGCGCCCGCCTCGCTTACGCCCATCCACATCACGTAGAGATCTGCCGGTCGCCATCGCGGTACCTTGTTTGTTGCTCCTATGCCAAAATGTGATGATATGATGCTGCCGTAGCGTAGTGCCGCCACAGTCATTTCACTGACAGGTTAGCTGGCTGCTACCGGAGGATCCGGATACAGGACTGGGTCTGACAGGAGGGTTAACGCTTTGACCTTTGACTGGCGGCGAATGACAAACCAAAGGTCGGTGTCGGTGAGAGGAGCCGGGGTCCAAAGCGCATCTCTAGCACGGCACGACACGGGGCTCC